>CM060657.1:34983552-35268552 GCA_030686955.1 Odontamblyopus rebecca
AGGCGAGACAAGCGAAGCGGCGAAACCAGAAGTAAACGTAAGCACTATAGCGATATATCGATATGTCAGAATTCATATCGAGTTTCAAAAGTATCTCGATATATTTTAAATATCAAGATATCGCCCACCCCTACTAACAACTAATCTGCAAAACTCATAATTTAAGAGGATATGGACATTTCAAATTGCCCAATGTTCAAACTACTCGTAAAAGTTTCTGTGTCTAGATGTGGTGTAAAACTGTGGAACAGTCTGGATACACATCTCAAACAAAGCCAAAATATCCATAAATTCAATCTGTTATATAAACATTTGGTCTGGTCACAGTATATAGAGAGTGGGTTTTAATATCAGAACAATCCTGCCTCCTGTAGAGCTGGTTTATGCTTGTTGTTCTTACCGTTGCTGTATGTGCTGTCCGTTACCATTACTTGTATTTGCTGCCTGTTAGCATTGTTGGTATGTTTAAATTTCTATACTATTGCTGGTATCCTCATGTATTAATATTGCAATATGATGATAATTATGTTACCAAGTAAGAAAAGTTACTCATTGTCCGCACTTATAAATAGTTCATATAGTTAATGTAAAATGTCTGAAAAATGAAAAAGCTCATTGCGTTAGATAAGAAGAGGGGGTGGGATTAAATAAATTATCTTCTTCCCACTCGTTTTTGGGCAAAAATTTTTGTTATCATTATTGTTGTTTCTATTATGATGTCTCTAATGTTATATGTTCCATTGTAAAATAATGTCAATTTCTTAATTTCCATAGTCTGTTGGGCTTTCACATTAGCAGTGGGAAATTGACAAAGAGAAGTCAAAGGTGCTTATAAAGTTGTGTTATAACGTTTCCAGACACTAATGAGTGAAAAAGGCAGAGCGTTTGTTTTGTTAGACTCGTGGCTGTTGTAAGATGGGTTAAAGTGGTGTTAAGCTTCTTCAGTGTGAAGCAAATTGGTGTTTTACATGGAAGTTAAGAACTTGCCAAAATCACTACACTAATTTGTTGCCTTTGCAGACTCACTGCCACAGTGAGATCTCCCCTTAGCAACACTGATCTGTGCCAGTTTTTGGCTTCTGACAGTATTCAACCACCTCTAACAACGGACTTTATCTTCAAACGTGCTGGAGTTCGCATTTAAATGTTGGTCTGTATTGAATGTTGTTGGATAATAGCTGAAGACTTGTTGTGATGTGGGTGGAATTAGTGCAGCTGGCTTGTCCTAAAACCAAAACATGACAAATCTTATCCATCGGCCTCCACCCGCTCCAGCTCCGGCTTTGGCCAAGGCTGGTGTCAACACAACCTGCCCCACCCAACATGATGGGCGGGTCTGTTGTACCCAGCGCCCATGTGACTGCAGGATCTGGATGCTTCTTGTCTACTGGACCAAATCCTCCTCCTTCTCTCCTCCCCGGTTGCAAGTCTTGTCATTATCTCTGTATTGTGTTTTGTTATGTGTTTCCTCTGTTTTCTTTTTTCTCTGTGTAATGGTTCTAGATAGTTGGTGTCCCAGATCCCATGTAGTTAGTAGTAGTATTAGCCTAGTTTCCAGATCAGATAGTAGTAAAAAGACAATCATGTCACAGGCAGTAAACTCAAGACTCACCTGTTTAGTTTAGCTTTGTGGAGGGAAATGTGGGATTGCTCTTTGTTAATCACTGTAAAGCACTTTGTGGTGCATTTTTTGTATTAAAAGCACTTTATAAATAAAGTTTATTGATTGATAGTGATGTGCAATATACGGCCGGCTTCGCAGTGCAATGCAAGGTTAGGCCTCAGGATTTGCACCAGTCACTTTAGCCCAAATAGGCCCTAGGGTTGAGCGGTATCCAAGTTTTGACATTTTACTGGGGTATACGGTATTATATGAATTATTTTGTAGCTGCACCTAAACCATTCAGAAACAGAATAGCAGCTTTATATTTGAAGATGAGGCACAAGTTCTGATCAAACCAAACTTTGCAGTGCGTTTGATCGCATCAGCATCAGGGCATGAACTGTTTTTATCACCACTTATACTGTATGCAAATGAGCCATGCAGCTTTAAGTTTTGTTTCTGTAAAATGTAAACAAATGGGTGCAAAGCTGCATTAAACACATTATTACTCAAAGTCTATAATGAGCGGAGCACCGGAAATGTAGAGCGGTGGTCGAGAGGACCAATAGCAGCCCTATTGTTCGTTGGTCGACGCGGACGCTGTACGTAGAGGGGTCTGCGTCGACGCAAACACTTTTTGACGCAGAACCATAAATTGAGCTTTACTGTCTCCTCTGTGAAAGTCTGACTTCGCCCTCAAGCGGGAACTTTCTCCTCTTCAGCGCCTCGTCCCCTCTCGACTCTCGGCGTTCAATAAAACATCTCCATCGCAAACTTTTCTACTCAACATCACACATGAAGTGTCAGTCATTTTTTTTCTTCTTCTTCGCTGCGTGCGGATGGAAATCTCCAAGTGTAACAACGTTTGAAGAGGAGAAAGTCTGTGGTTTTAAGTTTTTTTAATGACAGTAATGAAACTGATACCGTTGCTACTTTTTGATACCGCGGGATACTGTATTACCGCCCAACACTAATAGGCCCCTTAGCACGATGCACTTTAACCATTTACAACTCCCTGCACCTACCTCTCGTATTTAAGCACACACACTTGAAAGGCCAATTAGCACATCAGCCATGTTTGCACAGCACTAGCACTTTACCCTCTTGTAAATGTAGGGGTTTAATTGGTTTGGTTTGCATTTCATTAATGTTTGGTTTGCCTTTACTAACTTTAATTTGCTGTGTTTAGTTCATTTTTGGTTAAATTCTACATTTACAAGGGGTAATTTGTTGGTGGCTGTTGTTTGTTATTCATTGGGGCACCTAAATATCTATTATTATATCAAATAAACCTTTGTAATTTTTTATACCACATCGCCCTTGTCCTTTTTATGCCAGAATGAATTGTGTGAGTATTTCATCAAAAGGAGGACCTTAACCTACAAACTCAGTTACACTATGAAAATGGAACTTCTCATTTTAAGCAAAGTTAGGCCTCAACAAACGAGCCTGTTAATGTCACACAGTGTAAGTGTCCAGTGTGGATATTATGCCTGCCACATGTGTCTAATAGCCTATTTTAATCATAAATAGTTATAAGAAGTCAGCTATATTCCTATTTTTTCTCTCATGTGTTTTGCATATCATGTGTCCATCTCACAAATCTGCAAGAAATTTTACATGTTCACTACTTTCAACATTTTATATACAAACAGAAGACCTCAAACATATAAAACGTTTAAAAATTAAAAAGTTATGAGATGTTTTTTTCTTCTTTACTAAATAATTCCATATATCTTGCTTCATATACGTCATGTCTACCGTATTTTTCGGACTATAAGGCGAAATCCTTCAATTTTCTCAAAAATCAACAGTGCGCCTTATATGTTAATTCTGGTTGTGTTTACTGACCTCGAACCAATTTTATGTGGTACACGGCGCTCAAAAATCTGTCAAAATCTTTTAGTACGACTTTGGTAAGCTACAAAGCTGCACCGCTGGATGGATTGTCAGAGCTACTGTAGTCAGGGGCCTCGTGGAGTAAAACGTACTGTGCTTCAACATCATATTATGGTGCGTGTATAAGGAGCCCAAAATCGCACAGGTTAAGAAACATGCCGAGTTACACGCCCAAGTGAAGAAAACTAATTTGGTGCTGCCGTTATTCCAGGTGGATTAACCAAAGAACTCTGGCTGCTAGATATTGAGGGTCAACAATGGCGAGGGAGTTACGCCACGATCTGCCGATGGATCGTGGATGCCTGGGTTAAGGTATCAGTCTCGCTTAATGCGCTTTATAATCCGGTGCACCTCATGTATGAAAATAAACCCATTCATTGATATTGCGCTTTATAGTCCGAAAACTAAACACTAGAAGAAGTTAGAGGAAAAATTTAAAAACACTGAATTAATGAGAGGGTGTGTCCAAACATTTGACTGTCCATTGTTGGTGGACTTGTTGAACATTCCCAACAAAGGAAAAACATCTCCATGGAGACGAACCCAATTGAGAAAAGTTACATAGTGCCTCAAGTAAAGTCTCATTGAGAAAAACAGCACAATCAACAATCAGTACAAATTCCACACAAACAACAGTCAGTCTTACATGTTTGGGCCAGTGTGCTGTTTTTTTGTCAGTTTCCACACCTCCTCCATTGTCTCCCATTAAGAAAACCATTATTAGCGGATGTGTGGCAGGTCAGTTCAGCACATTACAAAAGGTACAAATCAATGCGAGCACATCTGCAGCGCAGCGTTACCTAGCTCCCCGCTCGGCCCCATCCCGCCTCCCTCTGGACACAATAATTACGTCAAAATTACAGGTTGTGGAAAGGTACTTTTTGTAGCTGATTGCGGAAAGGGTGTTTTTTATGTCGGCTCCTCCAGCACGCGCACGTCTCATTAGGGCTGAATCACAAAGGCCAGGCCCACAGACACACACTGTTTTGGGATGAATTACACGAGTGAGTCACACCCCCGTCTATCCTCCAACCACAAACTTTTATTGTCTTTCAAAGCACGTTTTCAATTCACGGTTTTCAGCTGTGAGGAATTTTCACCATTCAAAAGAGAGGATATTTTGTGTGTTATGGTCCTAATTTTCCATCATTCTGAAAGCCATGGATGGAGAATACAACTGGTGTTTTTTGTTTCTCGAATGTGATAATGTGATAATGTCATAATCCCACATGGGGGTAAGAGACGCATTTTCCTACTGATGACATTGTACTGTGCCACTAAATATAGAAAAAGGTTCATTCACAAATGTTGAATTTTATCATTTTTACACAACAGTGGTTCTTAACCTGGGTTCGATCGAACCCCAGGGGTTCAGTGAGTCAATCTCAGGAGTTCGGCAGGGGTCAAGACGCATCCAACTCATATGATTCGTGATGACACGCCCCATTTGGCCGTTATTGGCTGCAGGAAATTTTATGCACGCAATAATCTGTGACGGTTGTGATGGTGTTGTGTAATTTCTTTCTTAATATTTTCCCTTCATACAAATTACACTACCTTTCAAAAGTTTGGAGTCACCCAGACTTTTTTTTGTTTTCCATGAAAAGTCACACTTTTATTTACCACCATGAGATGTAAAATGAATAAACTATAGTCAAGACATTGACAAGGTTAGAAATAATTATTTGTATTTGAAATAATAACTTTTTCCTTCAAACTTTGCTTTCATCAAAGAATCCTCCATTTGCAGCAGTTACAGCCTTGCAGACCTTTGGCCTCTAGCTGTTAATTTGTTGAAGGATCTGGAGAAATTTCACCCCACGCTTCTAGAAGCTTCTCCCACAAGTTGGATTGTCTGGATGGGCACTTCTTACGTACCAGATGGTCAAACTGCTCCACAACAGCTCAGTGGGTCTGTCCATAACACTTCTCTCCAATCTTCCTCTCTCCAGTGTCTGTGTTCTTTTGCCCATATTTATCTTTTTCTTTTATTGGCCAGTCTCAAATATGTCTTTTCCTATGTCACTCTGCCCTGAAGCTGCATCCCGGAGTCGCCTTTTCACTGTAGATGTTGACACTGGCGTTTTACGGGTACCATTTAATGAAGCTGCCAGTTGAGGACCTGTGAGGCGTCTATTTCTCAAACTAGAGACTCTAATGTACGTATCTTCTTGCTCAGATGTGCACCAGGGCCTCCCACTTCTCTCTTTACGCTCGCCTGTTTGTGCTCTTCTCTGAAGGGAGTAGTACACACCGTTGTAGGAAATCTTCAGTTTCTTGGCAATTTCTTGCATAGAATAGCCTCCATTTCTAAGAACAAGAATGGACTGTCGAGTTTCACATGAAAGTTCTCTTTTTCTGGCCATTTTGAGCGTTTAATAGACCCTACAAATGTGATGCTCCAGATACTCAACCTGCTCAGAGGAAGGTCAGTTTAACAGCTTTAATAGCTAACCAGCTAAACTGTTTTCACCAGCGCTAACATGACTGCACAAGGGTTTTCTAATCATCCATTAGCCTCTGATGCAATGAGCAAACACATTGTACCATTAGAACATTGGAGTGAAATGGGCCTCTATACACATAGATATTGCACCAAAAACAGACATTTGCAGCTAGAATAGTCATTTACCACATTAGCAATGTATAGAGTGTATTTCTGATTAGTTTAAAGTTATCTTCATTGAAAAAAACAGTGCTTTTCTTTCAAAAATAAGGACATTTCTAAGTGACCCCAAACTTTTGAATGGTAGTGTATGTCAAGCAAAAAAAGAAAGTGGTCGGACAAATATGTGCAATATGGATTCACGTGTGCACCAATAATATATATATATATATACCTATGTTTTGAATTTGAAAAAACATTTTATTTTTCCAATTAAAAAGGGTTCGGTGAATGCACATATGAAACTAGTGGGGTTCAGTAACTCCAACAAGGTTAAGAACCACTGCACTAAATATATAAAAAGGTTCATTCACAAATGTTGAATTTTATCATTTTTACATTCTACAACATCCAGAGACACACCAAGAAAACACACTTCTTCAAAACTTTGCAAATCTGTGAGTCTGGTGTCTGGTGAATCTCCCTGTTTTCATTCAAATGGGCACGATTGAAATTAAAAGGCAATTTTATGTCACCAATCAGTAAAAACTGTCAGGTTTACTTATTTTCAAATAAGGAATAAGTTTATCACTAATGCCCAATGTGACATATCTGTAACAACGCAGATCTTTGGTATTAAAAAGTGTTATTCTTAAAAAAAAACAAAAAACATCAGAAATGTGTTCTATGTGGTCCACTTGGTCTGTGGAATATCTCACATAATCTTCATTTAAGGAAAAATGGGTCTGGGTTCTTATAGGTTAAAAGAATTAATCAGGTCCAGGAAATCCTTAACCATGGGTTTTTTCGGACAACAGCCATGAATGTTAAAATCCCCCACAATAAGAATAGTCTTATTTGGGCATAATTTCGGCCATAAACGCAGCAAAGTCATTTATAAATTCCTCATTATATTTAGGCGGTATTGCGCACAGCACACGTTTAGAGCAGAGAAGCTCAAATAAAGATAGTTCAAAGCTGGAGAAAGTAGTGGGCAGGAGACCAGTTTACACCTGTACACACTCCTGTACACGGTGCCTACTCCTCCACCACGGCCAGAAACGCGCGCCATAACAATAGTTCAGCAAAAGCACTACTCACCCACGTCTTCTGCGTCGCCCATGTCTCGGTCACGCAGATGAAATCCAATCCGCCGGATACAAAGAAATCCTTGATAATAAAGGTCTTGTTTCACAAGGCCTGGTCAGCGCCGGGTTGTTTGTAGGCCGAGAAGCCCGGGATACACGTCGGAGCGGCGGGTACCAGGAAGCCACCCGGCTCCACAGGGCGATGTCCAGGCAGCAGGCAACGCGTCGGCCGCATTTCAGATTAGGAAACATCGGGTCCAAGTGCCAGACAAGCCTTCAGTCGCACCAGTCTCCCGCTGCCAGACAAGCCTTCAGTCGCAGTCTCCCGCTGCGTTTGCCACGACGGCCGCGCCTCCGAAACTTCAGCACAGGTGCGCGCAGGTGGGCAGGGACCCAGTGCGGGTAAAGCTCTGTGACCACCGCCCTGTGCTCTGTGCCCCAAGTTTTTTGTTGGGGAACGTAGATCCAACAATGACTGACGATTGTAGACAAGTAAAGAGTTGATATTTTGACAGATTTGTGCCAGAAACAATAGAAACACAATAAAAGTCGGCAGCAGCAAACGGCAAACCAGACACACTGGCGCCATCTTGGCATGTCAGGTTTGACCATAGACCGTATATATGACCCCAAACAAGAATTACAAGAATCTGCAATCTGCGTTTATTTTGACGGTCTGTATCTCTATTAAATATATGATATGATATATGATATGATGTTATATTTATTATATGATATGATATATGATATGATATTTATTATATTATATTATATTATATTATATTATATTATATTATATTATATTATATTATATTATATTATATTATATTATATTTATTTTATTGTATTATATTATATTATCTCACTGTATTTCTTATACGGATATGAGTCTAGTCATGCCAACCTCTGTTGCTTCTCAAGCCAAATGTGATAATCCACTCCGATTTGTTTTATTAAGTGACACATGTGAAACGAAGGCGTTCACTGGTCACCATCATTTACAAATAAACTCACATTTCTCTCACCTCATATAAGTTTAGTGTTTCGCTCATTGATTCTCCACCTTGTTTTTTAGTCCTCTATGATATTTTTTTCCTTTATATATATTTTTTCCGATAGGGACGGACCATGCGTGTTCCCGACTGGCTAATCCACCTGTCACCCATGCTTATTTGAAAACTTTATTTATTTATTCATTCATTTATTTATTATTAAATCTTTGTCTCCATGAAGATGTCCTACAGTAATATGTCTCTAACTGTGGCACTCAGAAGGCCCAGTATTGTCTTTGGTTGTACTTGGTGTGAAAAAGTTTACTGTTCGTTAGTTAGTAAGGCATTAAACTAACTGGAGACAAGCAAATGACATCACCAGACCAAGTCACAGGTCAGATCTGTGGAGAGGCGACCCCCGGGCACAGTAAGAATGTATTTTTCCAGTTATGTACTAGTATGTGCATTAAAAGTAGGCTAACAAAGTACATGGTAGACAGTATATTTGAGGTTAATCTGAACTTGCTTTCTTAAATAAACAACATAAAAAATAATGACTGCAGACGTATTTACTCCAGCACCTCCAGTGAAGAAACAAATACATTATTTATGAACAGCATCATTAAGAAAGGCTCAAAAATCCCACTTCTGCTTTGGAAAGTGGCAAGAAACAGGATTCTAAGGTCACAATGTAAAACTGGTTTTGGTTTGAATGTATATCCGAAAATCTCAGTTGGGAAAGGATAAAATAAACAGGTAAAAAGTAGCCTATACACTTTAACTTTAAAGGATTCACCAACCACAGTAAACAAACCTCAAAAGGAACTACATGTGCTTACCTGGAATGTTCCACAGTATGGAATTAAACTTTAAAGCTCCTATATTGTGCAAATGGACTCTTGTGAGAGTTTAGCCGTGTTAGAATGTTGTTACCTCCTCAGAAACAGACCTGGAGTTGTGTTTGTTTCATTCACACATGTCTGAGTGATCCTTTATTATTAGTCTGTCTCTGTTGCACATTGTGATGTCACAAAGTGGTAGTTTAAGTTAACAGCTCCTTTTACCTTTTGTTTAGTTGAGATTGGAAATTCCAGGGCTGATATTTTCCAAATGATTCTAGCAAAGGTGTATGAAGTTTAAAAACACAATGGAGCACTTCCTGTATTACCACATGGCATCAAGATGGAACAGTGTGTTTTCTTTTTCAAAAAAGAACTAAATATGCAGGATTTGTGCATGTGTGCATGAAACAAAACACGACCTCAGGTTGCTTTACCATCTTGCAGGTCGAAACATATTGGCAACTCTCCATGTCATAAAGGACTTTTAATATATTTGGCCGGCTGAATCGGCCTCAAAAAATGTCTTGCAAACCGTCCGGCACCTCAGGAGGGGGAGGAGTGCTTCACCAAAACTGTTTACAGTCCGGGGGGAGATCTGCTGACCTCGACTGAGAATGTTGTCGTACGGTGGAAGGAAAAATTTGAGGAGCTCCTCAATCCCACCTCTTCCGAGAAGGAAGCAGAGGCTGGGGACTCGGAGGCAGAGGCGGACTTGTCCATCACCCTGGCTGAAGTCACTGAATTGGTTGACAAGCTCCTTGGTGGCAAGACTCCGGGGGTGGATGAGATCCGTCCTGAGTACCTTAAGTCTGGATGTTGTGGGGCTGTCACATCGTGTGGCGGTCGGGGACAGTGCCTCTGGACTGCCAGACCGGTGTGGTCCCTCTGTTTAAGAAGGGGGACTTTTTCTCTACCTTTTCTCTTCATCATTCATATTGGCCCTTTAAACAGGACACAAGCTGTGTGTCACCTGGCCAAAGTACAGGTCAACATTTATTTATTTATTTAAAGAACATTTATTCAATAACAGCCCAATGGAGTCAAGTGGAAGCAAAGCACTCACTTGAAAAGTTGCATAGTGCGTCTTTAACCTTATAGATTTATTATTCATGTTGTATATTTGACTGCATTGTGAAATAATGGGTCAAATGCAAAGGAATTTAAGTGTACATAGTAAGACTAAGACCAACCACCCCTAGTGTTTAGTATTTCTTGCCGGACGTTGCAGGTTCAGATTCTTCTCATTAAGATGAGCTCCAGACCTCAGAGCACAGACCCTCAGAGCAGAGCCCAGCGCTAATTGGTAATCAGGTTAGGAAGGGCAGAGGTTCCCTGGCTGCTTTCTGACCTCTCTCCTCCCCCTGTACTTTCACTCTCTCTCCCTCTTTCTCTCTTTTTGTCACCTCTATCTTTTTTCTCTCCCTTCCACTCTCCAACTCTGTCCACCACCTCCCTGGCGATATTAATGATGTGCAATAATGTTCCACAGTCTGGCATTAAACATAGATACATGAATGGAGACATGCATTTGTGTAACAGCGATGATTTCTCATTGGCTACAGGGGACTCTAAGCTTCCCCTAAAATATTGTCTTTTTAAATGTTTACTATTGTCATAAATGTTGACATTGAACGTTTTAAACGTGTATTTAGTGTCGTCGGTTCGTACAGTAGCTCATAACTTTGCCGATGTCACTGTGGTGTTTGATGCTCCTCTCCCCTCATACAGCGCTGTGACTGCTGCAGGCGTAAGGGCATCTGGCTCTTCCCCAGCTTCAACTGAGTGTGTATGTGAGAGAGTCTCACCCAGTCAGAGCAGTGGAAATGCGAGGCACTGATTAGATTCATGTGAAGAAAGACAGAAAATTAAAGCAGCAAGCGGCATCGAATGTCCCCCATGGGCCGTGCTTCTCTCTCAGCCGACCCGCCGCTCCCTGAGGAGGGCACTGGAACACAACTTGTCTCTGTGTTTTGCTGGCTTCACAGTGTACATGTCACTACAGACAAAGTCAACACACAGTGGAAGTGCTGAAGTGCTCCATCGCCGTGGCAACACCTTCCAAACTGCAACTTTTCTCCCCTGGACCTTTTTGATCGGGATGATCAGAAGAGTCACTGTAACCCTGTGCACCCTGTGTGTGATATTTGTGAGTTTACAAACTCACAAGAATCCATCTTATGGTTCTCGGTCGGCCCAGTCACAGGGCTTCTATGCACAGGAGGAGGAGTTTCAGGCAACGTGATGACAACCCCAAATGCCAGGCCTACCACATAGAGTGAATATATCTTATATATACAGTCTATGGCCTACACCAAACAAAACTAAGATGGTGGCGTGAGTGGAGGGTGATATCATTACAATTTTGCTTCTTTCACAATATGTAAGTTTCAGCAAAAAAAAATTAAAAATACTGACTCAGCATTTTGAAATTTTTGATCCAAGATGACATCTTCCAGTTCGACATAATATTTTTTGTTTGCCTTCTCATGCTGAAACTCATATGTACCGAATTGTGTGGCTCTTCGGCTGATTTTATGTCATGATGACTCCCATTGGCATAATGTATTTTGCCTTTTGCAGGTGGCGCTGACACATTTACGATTGTGTGGTGAAAATACAGTAATTTACCAACAAAATGATAAATGTCACTTTGCCTTAAATTTCCATAAAAAAAGTCATCTACACTACATATACTCGGGGGCTGCCGCTGTAGACCTCTATACAGTCAAGTATAGTTATTATTACTGTAAACAACTTTTGGCTTAGTTACAGTTAATTACCAACAGCCTATTTGTCTGATTTACTGATCATTTAGCCTTCCTGGTTTTACAGTGAGACTTGGGCTTCTTCAGTGTTTAGGTCATTCGTCCCCTTGATAAGAGAAATCTCAATGCTCTGGTGGGCTGGAGTTGTTCATTTAGAGGATGTTATTAAGCTGTTGGTAAACAGTTTTTTCAACTTTCGACTGGGATATCTCCATTCTCCTGTTAGCCATTATGGGACAAATAAAGGTTATCTAATCTTATCATATAGCAATACAAATTCAGATAATTAGATTCTTGTGTGGTAAATCCATAACTGGCTAAAAAGACTTAGTAACTCTGACACTTGTTTTACTTCTTTATTCAAGTGAAACAGGCTGATTTTTCCCTTATAAACTTAATCCATATAGCTATCATTACCTGACTCTTCTGTCCTTCTGTACACTGCAGTTTCTTGAGCACCATCATCACCTCCTGTCTGAGCTCAGGAGAGGCTCTTCTACTGAAGTCCTGCACCTGAGTGAGAAAGTCCAGCAGCAGTTCTCCAGTCTCTTGTCCTTCAGTGAAACAATCTGTGATGTGCAGAGTAGACGGCAGCTGGTAGCTCTCATAGGGAACCCCGCGGGCGTCCAGCAGGCTCTTGATGATTTCTATGGACAAAGTTGAAGTAGGAAGCCATTCCTGGCGCAGCTGACCTTGGACAACTTTAGAAACCCTCACTTGAGAACACACCAGCCATGAACATTTTAGAAGAGCAGCTTTTCACCCAACATTACAAACAAACAGACAAAAGTACTTCTGCTACAAACTACTCAGAGAAAACTAATTAAAAAGCAATCTACAATTCAGATATATAGTACAGTAGCTAATTATATACACAGTAGTGTGTAGACAGGTCAGAACTAAGTGATGTTCCGTCCAGAGTATTATACAGGATCATTGCACATGCTTTTAACACTTTTATATCTTTAATCTGCAAATGTTTCACTGTCTCATGTCTCTATTCACTATTTTATGTTATGAATGATGTGTGAGTGATTTCTGTTTGTGTTGTTTTGTGCTGCTTCTTGGCCAGGTCGCCATTGCAAATGAGAATGTGTTTTCAATTGACTTAGTATTGAACAAATAAATAAAAATAAAAAATGTTTTCACTCACCGTACACACAGTTGTATCTATTGGTCAGGAAGGTGGAGCAGACAGGTAAGGCTTTGGTCATTTTTAAGCAGTTTTTTGTATTTTTCCGTAAAAAATGACAATTAATGTGTCTCTTTACTGTTTGCAGGGATCAAATTGGTCAAAAATAGGGACACCTGGAACATTTCTTGTATAAAACTGGGACAAATCACTGGTTTTGGGTAAATCTGCTGGTACAGGGGACAAAGGACTCAAAACTGGGACTGTCCTGGGTAAATAGGGACGTCTGGTCACCCTAGATATGTATCAAATCATGAGAAAACTCTGCATTAATTAATTAAGAACATATACTAAAACCAATAACCTGCTATATGAAATACTATATGCTTGTCTAGTAGGTCCGTGACTCATAAAATGCATAGAACGAAAAGGATACAGAGGCACTATTTTTATAATGTGTGTCTTTATTGGAGAGAAAAAAACTAAAAGAACTGAAGGAAGAGGGAGATGGGCCAATGGTGACTAGTATTAGGACTATAAATATCCCCCCTTTCTCTACACTGCACCAGGGGTCTCACAGCAGCCTCAGAACTAAAACCTCATCTCCACTGGCTCGAGTCGCTTGGGGGCCCCTTGGTGCGGGCCAGTCAGGAGGGGGCCTCCCCCATACAGCGAGTGCTTCCATAACAATCAACCAAGGCTGATTTGGGCATGACACAGGTCTATAAGACGCACCCTACAGTGTGATGGAGACCTGCACCACGAGCTGCTGCACGACTGTCAAGTTTTAGTTTGGTTTTCTGCGTGTCGGGGTGTGGTGCACATGTTTTGATAAATAACTTTACTTGCAGTTACCTGGACTGTACTGCCTATATCTTTACACAGACTCGCTCCACACTGGATATTTACAACACCAGATTTATTTGTGACGTGCACTTTTACCGAGACTGGGGAGGTGGAGGTGGAGTTTGGTTCATGTTAACTGTTTGGCTTCTGCTTTATGCAGATATTTCAGATTGTGACTGGATGTGGACTTATTATTATGCACTTTTTATTCAGACTAAAAATGTGAGTGCTCTTTGTGACGTTTATTTAATTGCAGGTTCACACTATCAACATGTTGCGTCACTCTGGCGAGCTGCTGGTCCTCCCTGCCCCCTGAGCCGGACCCAGGTCCCAACTGTGCCTCCTTGGAAGTTAGTACCTCCAGCGGCCCTTTAGGGACCCCTAAAATAAGGCTTAACTGTCTAAACTCAGATGAGGCCTCACAGTCTGGTCATGTTTTCACTTACTGTACAGTACTGTACTTCAGTTGTCTCTGTTTCTGAAACCTTTCATAGATTTGGCAAATCTTCTGCACTCTTTGCAAAACTATTCACAGTAGACACAAAACACTTCAGAACACTTGAAAAAGAAAAGTGTGTGAATATAACGTAAAACCATCTTGTAAAAAGGACTCTTTGTGGTTCAATCAACAGATACATAAACTTATGTAACCATTATCCAGCCATTGGCCAGAAAATGCTCCTACACTTTTATGTGTGTAGTGTGAGGGAGTCAGGCCCGTATCACACTGTTTTTGAGGTAAATGCTGTAAATGTGTGTGAAGTATTACACAATCATTTAGGTCACAAAAAAGCACACTCATATTGTTTCTAAAATGTATCAGACTTGGACCTTAAAGTCTCTGAAAACCTGGCTCACACAGGTTTTCACTACACAAGTCTGTGTTTCTAGTGCAATAAATTCTCTTCATATTGTGTGTTCGCCTATAGGAGTGTGAAGTATTTATGTACACAGACTGTAGCATGTGCAGACAGTTTAAAGGTTGCAGTCTGTGTTTAAATAGTTGATTGTTGTGTTTCAGGTTCAGGAGTATCAGTGGTGATCAAGGTGAACAAAGTCCTTATGACTTTGAGCATACTTGAGACACATCCATAATTCAAAATTTTACTTTCATTTACACAAAAAAACAAAAACAAATTATATCTTGGACATCTCTGAAATAATTAGGAAAAACACTTTGTGGATAATCTGAAGGACGCTGAGCTCTTTAGCTGCAAACTCGGCAGCACAATGGAGATGAGAGCAGAGCTGGAAGAGGGATTAAAAGCTCATATCGACCGGCCTGTGCAGTGGACCACCGCGATACAGGCGGCCATGTTTAATTCAGGGACACAGAGGAGACGCTGCAGCCGGGAGAAGAGGAGGAGAGGATTAAGAAGTCTACGTCGCCTTCAAATTATCAACAAATCTATCATATTTAGTCCAGCTCTTGTAAAACCACACGGATATCGACCCAAGGAACACAACAACATCAGAAATCAAATAAACAAGATGCTCAGAAGTTAGAGCTGCTCGTGATCTTTCATTCAGCAATGGGGCAGCTCAAAGCCCTTATACAGTAGAGCATTATGTTATAGAATGCATTTGGCTTGTACATTTGATTTTACATTAGGTTTCTGTTTGCTCCCTACACTCTGTTGTGGTACGTGGCAGGCAGGGAGCTGTTGGGCTCACATTTGCATATACAGGATACATAAAGAAACTTGCCAGAGGACACAACAACTGAATGCACTTGTCACAGATTTAATTTCAGTTAAAACTCAATTTACATTCAGTCAATCAAAAAATATAACTTTCACTGAGCAGTAAAATATAATAATAATAGAAAACTCCAACTAAAGTTTCAGTGCTGCTCAACAGGTGCAGTACCAGATCCAGTGTTAAAGGGACAGGTCAGAATTTTGGACATAGGGCCTCATTTCCTAGTGAGCCAGAGTGTTGGAGACGTGTGGAGACACTTTTTTAAATATGAACTATTATAACTCCAGACTGTCCATGTGAATGTCTGTGTCGATAGAATAATTTTAGAAGTAATACGAACCTTGTATTTGAAGAATTTATGTCTGAGCAGCAGCAGCGAGTTGTACTTCCTGATAGAAAGTTCGGCAGCGGCGGACTGATATATGAGAAAATAGTCCCTCAACATGCGACGATTCATGTGATGCAAAGATTAGTTTTATTTCAGACATTATTCTATGGACACAAACATTCACATGGACAGTCTGGAGTTCTAATAGTTTTTCCTCAGGTGCTCTGTGGAGTGGGTAAGGCTGTTTTTAGTGGCAGGACGACTATGGCCATTGACATGCACTAGCCTAGCACCAGCAACCTCTGCAAATACAAGGACTGGACGGAATATTTTTTTTTTTAAAGTGTCTCCACACGTCTCCAACACTCTGGCTCACCAGGAAATGAGGCCCTATGTCCAAAATTCTGAACTGTCCCTTTAAGGCAGTTTGAGGAGAGTGACAGGCATCAGGACAAAAGTGTCCCTCCAGCTCACACAAATCCCAAACAGGGCTAAGATTTTCCTAAACAACATTTCCTCTTTCCAGAACCACAGACAATCACTGGTTTAGTGTTTCTGAGTCTGGGGTTAACACTTTACACATATTCAGTTGGGGCACAGATGCATTTTTTATTTATTTATAAATTGAGAGATATCAGATTAGCAAATACATCAATACTCTCTGTACATAACACATCACAGATATTTGCTTTTTACTGTCCTGTCTCCTGTTGTGTCCTGTTTGAGTTTCTGTAGTGAAAGAGTTTGCGCCAAAATCCTTTACCATGTGTGAATAGAACTGTAGTAATGAAAGTTTGTCAAAAAAATGTGCTAAAGAAATGGAAGCAAAATGTAAATGAAAATTGGTTGTCAAAATGAATACTGCATAAAATGTGTCAGTTAAACAATAAGCAATTCAGAGTATAAAGTCCTCAAAAGGGCCTATATAAAGGGAAAACATATGAGTGTACTGTAAAATGGTCTATTTATATACATTTATCCTGTTTTGATCCCAGTTTTTTCCAGATATAGAGAATTTTGATATGATGTGCCTATAACTTAACCATGGAAAAACACCATGGCTTTTTTTTTTACCCATAAGACTATAACAATCCTAAATGCGACCACTTAAGCCAAACATACACAGAGTCTGTAGTTTGGAGTATTTCTGTGCTAAAATCTGTGAGGCAAAATTCAAACGGTGAAAAACTGAAAGCCCTAGTTTCCATAATGGTGAAAGGATAATCGCTGGGTTACGTGCCGTGTTCTTGTCAAATGGATTTCTGTTCTGTAGCCGAGTGGGGGTGCTTCAGGCGGTTGTGTAACATTGGCCAGTGGGATCGGAATATAATGGAAAAGTAAGAAGGACTCAGCGGGAAGTGTGGTTAGAGACATGTGGAGGAGGGATTTCAAGAATGGGCAAAATTATGTGAAAAGTACTAAAATCTAACACAAAATACCCCCCAGAAGAATGTGCTTCATTGTGAAAATTTTAAGGGAAATGTTATAAAAAAGAAAACATATTTTCAGTCAACCTTAGTCAAACCCAAGACAATGATCCCATCTCATAATGGCCCCAGATGGAAGTCATCTGGGGGGTAAATTAAGTGAATAAAAAGACTTTCTTTTTGCCAAAGCAGTTAGTGGTTAGGATATTGGGACCAAGTGAATATTTACTCCTCAAAATTGATTTGTGAGAAGTAGAAAAAAATGGTAACAATTTGAGTGCATTTGACAGATTGAGATGGGAACTGTCTTAGGCTGCGTAAAGACTGCAGCCTGAAGTGACCCAAATCCGATTTTTTTGCCCCTATGCGGCCTGTATCTGATATTTTAATGTCAATCAGATTTTTTCAAACACGACCCAGGTCACTTGGACATGTGGTTCGATACATATCCGATCTTTTGACATGCGACTTCAGTCTGAATGGCCAAGGTCATATTCATCCGACCTACATCCGACCTACTGTTCCTTTCTACAGGCGTTGCTGCCACTGCCCCTCAAAACGCCACGGCCAAAAACCTCATCCTTCTCCTTCTCGATCTTCTTTTTAAAATAAATAAGCTCTACATGTTCTGGCTCCGGTTCGACAGCAACACTAAAATCTCCAGATGCTCAATGCGTCCATGTTTAGGCGACTTCTGTAAACACTGAACTCGCTGCTGTGACGTCGTCGTGTCCTCCAGTGCTCATGCGGGACACTTTTGGGGCGTTTAAAGTTCACACAATCACAAACAAGTTGCATTTAATTGGAAATGTGAATGACCTCGCAAAAAAATCAGATTCCTCAAAAAAATACGAATTGAGCTTTAAGCCCTGCAGTCTGAGCCTCTCTCAGGATTTTTTACACAGAGGGATGTCAGTCTGGTCAGCAATTCCTTCAGTCTAGAGTGACCAGAATTTTCAAATAAAAAACTAGGACATCCCCAATTCGTTGGTGGTTGAGAGTAATAAACTTGTGAAAGAAGTAATTCAGGAAAACTGTTCTTTAGAGACCATTCATGACAGTATAGTCACATTTTCTTTGTGTTTGGGTCATTTTGAAGCAGATCTGTTGTATTTTACCTAAATTACAATTTATGCCTCTCTTTACTGTTGGTCCATCAGTTTAAAGAGGGGGTATTATGCCTGAAGTACCCTGTTCACTGATTGTGTTGTGATAGCACTCTGAAAGAGGAATGACTTAATGCAGGTAGCAAAGAGAGGGGACACTCAGAGTTTTTGGCGAATACAGTCGTCCCTCGTTTATCGCTGGGGTTACGTTCTAAAAATAACCCGCAACAGGACTTATACTGCGCAAAATTGACTCCTGTGAGCTTTAAGCATGTTAGTAAATTGTTACCTCACCACAAACATGCCTGGAGTTGTGTTTTGTTTCATTCACACATGTTTAAGTAACTCTTTATTATTAGTCTGTCTACATTTCCAAAGCTCAAAATGCTCTGCTCCACCCTGTGATGTCAGGAAGTAGTAGTTTTCAAGTTAACGGCTACATTTTACCTTTAGTTTAATAGAAATGGCCAATTCCAACGCTGAAAGGAGCACTTCAGTGTTGGATTTGGAGCACTTCCTGTATTACCACATGATATCACAAGGTGGAGCAGTGTTTTCTGTTTGAGAGAAGAACTAAACACACAGGGTTTGTGTGTTAAACATGTGTGAATGAAACAAAACACAACTCCAGGTCTGTTTGTAATGCAGAAACAATGGTATAACATAAATCAGAAAACATTGTAACATGGGCCCTTTAAAGCACTTTCTGAGTAAGTTTATTTTTATATCCGACACACTTTATATCTCAGCATCTGTAAGTTCTTTGGTAATATTGTGATCGTAAACTCGCTTCATTTCTCCTGTGTCCTAAACCTTTACGACAGAGCTGTGAGTCCTTCTCAAAGACACTGTTTCAGGAGTGACTAACCCCGTGGCAGATAACACAGACAGCGGGTTTGTGTGAGGAAGACGAGCCGCCGGTTCTTTCATTGCTATTTTGACGCAAGGAGACAAGATTTAGACATAAGTGAAATATAAAATAACCTTTTCATTTAGATTTACTGTAGCGTATACAAATAATTTCCCTTGTGGATCAATAAAGTTTGTCTGAGTCTAAGTATAGGTCAGAACATGCTGTCAATTTCATTGCAGAAGGTAAAACAGTAAGAATAAGAAGCATATTTAAGCACAATTGACTCTTGAGGTTTAAGCCATGTTAAAACGTTGTTAGTTCAGCAAAAACATACTGTACCTGGAGTTGTGTTTTGTTTCATTCACACATGTTTGAATAAATCTTTATTATTAGTTTGTCTACATCTCCAAAGCTCAAAATGCTCTGTTCCACTTTGAAGTAGAAGTTTTTTTTAAGGTAACAGCTCCATTTTACCTTTAGAGATGTGTGGAGTTTAAAAATACAGAACTCAGCCTAAATATGCAGAGTTTGTGTGTGAAACATGTGAGAATGAAACAAAACACAACTCCAGGTGTTTGTGATGAGGAAACAACATTATAACATAGATCAGAAAATAGAATAACATATATCGGCCCCACTTCTTGACTTGTTTGACTTTTATCCATGTTACATTGTTCTTCCTTATGTAATCCTGCATAGTTTAGTCTGTTTTTCCTCATAACATCAAGTGGCTATCCATGAATTACTCCTTTGTGTTTCTAAAGGCCCCACATCACGCAAAATTGACTCTTGTGAGGTTTAATCCATATTATTTATTTATTTGATTGGGACAATGCATGTTAATGAACAGACATGACAGAATGCATGAACGCAGGCCCGGCCCTAACCATTTTGACACCCTAGGCAAGATTTCAGGTGGCGCCCCTTGGATTGCAAAAAAAATAAATAAATACTGCCAGAGTACAGATACTCACAAGAAATCAAACAGTTCATAGTGACGATGTTTTAGACAATGGAGGATTTTATCCCCCATCGCCGATTTTTGCGCTCGGCATTTGCGCCCTTAGCATTTGCCTATGTTGCCTAATGGGGGGGCCGGCCCTGCATGAACGGGTCAGGGTCTCAGGGGTGAAAAATACATCAGTAACAACAATAAAATTTACATTAAACAATGATCAGACCCTATATACAATTTTCCCGACTCACCAACTGCACAATCATACAGATAACCAAACAATTCATCGTCACTTTTACACAAAACTCCATTAACATTCACTCCGCTCAGTGTCCACACTCCACAGTCAACGTACAACACTAAAAAACTCCAGTCAGTCTTAGAGGGTCCATAAGAGATATAACAGTATCAATAAACATAGTCTGGCATCTAGTGTGTGCAGGTTTGGTTTGACCAGTTGAGCTTTAAAAGAACTCTCTCAGTGTTAAAGGTCAATTATCCCACAGGTTCCACCTCGGACAGACAGGACCGTCTGACCGAAGGTGGTTTGCCTGTGGATTATGGTCAGATCTCCTCTGGCGGAGGCTCATTATGATGTTGTTACTTTACCAAAAACAGACCTGGAGTTGTGTTTTGTTTCATTCACACATGTTGGTGTAATCCTGCATTATTAGTCTGTCTACAGCTCCAAAGCTCAAAATGCTCTGTCCCACCTTGTGATGTCATGTGGTAATACAGGAAGTGCTCAGCTGGGTTTTTAAACTTCATGCTCCTTCTCTGGGTTGATCTGTATAATTCTGGATCTAATCTAATCTGGAATTGCCCATCTCTACTAAACAAAAGGAAAAATGTAGCTGTTAACTACAAAACTGCCACTTCATGACATCACAAGGTGGAACAGAGCATTTTGAGCTTTGAAGATGAAGACAGACTAATAATAAAGAGTTACTTAATCATGTGAATTAAACAAAAGACAACTTCAGATTTGTTTTTGATGAGGTAACAACATTATAATATGATTTAACACTCATAAGGTTGTTCATCCAATAAAGGGTTCATCTGCTTACTGTAGCTAAAATCAACAAATCTTTTTTGTTCAAGTCCAGGCTGAAAAAGAACTTTGCATGTGTTTTATTAACGATTTAAAATGTAATTTTTAAGCCTATATTCCTGCTTTTGGTGAACTTGTGTGGTTCATTTTTATACGCCCGTTGTGTAAGACAGGACGTATTATGGTATGGCGCTGTCCGTCCGTCCGTCCGTCTGTCCGTCCGTCTGTCCGTCCGTCCGTCTGTCCGTCCGTCCGTCTGTCCGTCCGTCTGTCCGTCCGTCCGTCCGTCTGTGGACACTTCAAAGCTTTGAAGTCTTTGAAGCTTTGTCTTCATGAAAGATCTGAACTCTCTTCTCAAATGTTCTGCTGCTGAAAGCGAGAACAACCCACATTCTCTGCTTCTTTGAGCTTTGACACATTAAAGCTTTGTAGTGTCTTTAAGTTCTGTTGCTGCAATCTGATTGTTGGAATTCCGATTCTAGAATTCTATATACAATAATTCAAAGTACGGGCGTATTTTGCCCCGCTGGCGGAGCTCTTGTTTGTTACTGTGACACTATGTATGAAAAGTACTATCCAAATAAATATGACTCCCAAGGTCGTCTTATTCTAAAAAATATCCACGTACATTACAAGTTACATATTCTTATAGCTGTTTATATTGTGTTTAGCAATTCAATAGCAGTAGTCAATTTTGCGTAATACAGGACCTTTAAAAAGTTGGAAAACGCACAGTAAACATTTAAACCTCAACGGCGAAATGACATAATCAACATCCAACTCTATAAAACATTAAAAAATAAAGTTGAACAAATTTGTTGATGCATCTTTAATTTTCATTTGGCCGTAACTCTGATGTTTCACAACTGACTGAAAAACTGAAAATTGCCACGCGTCATATTTGAAAATTAATATTCCAGCCTAAAACACATGATAACAAATTTAATCACTACTGTCTCCCGAAGCATTCATAACCACAATGCTTGATGTGCGGCCCAACAACACGAGGAAATCTCCATTGAAATGTGGAAAAACCCAAATATTGTATGTGTTTCAGGGGAGGAATCGGGTGCCATGTTGAGTTTTGGGAAAGATGCCATTCTCATCTAATTGGCAGAGCGGTTTTGTTTATGCAGTGGAAGCCGGCTGTGACAACTGATGCGTGAAACAAAATTAATCTCAAATAAATTCTGTCTCTCTCAAATTTGTTGTCACAGACGGAGAATGCGCCTACGAAATAATATGTTGAAATTGATATCGGGTGATTGACAGTCGGGAGTTTGATTATCGTAGCGCGTTGAAAGGAGCTAAGCAAAAGGATCGCACCATTCGGGATTTGCAGAAGCGCTCAGGTGAAGCGAGTGCATGGATGTGTTTAAAGAGACAGCCCAGAGCGGTGCTTTGTTCAATGTTTTTCAATGCGGTTTTCATAGAGAGTGAGCGACGGTAAATCAGATAGCTTCCACTGTTAACCAAAGACTCTGGCAATTACGATGAGTTATGTCAATGATAAAGAATGAATGTGTCTAAATGAAAGGGAGGCAAAGCTATATTTTATTTTTGTTTGGAAAATTACCAACATAACCAGCAAGTTACTCTAACGTTTCTGTTTTGTACTGTTAAAGGGATAGTTTTTTTTGTTTTTTTACATGAATCTGTACGTCCCCGTCAGCGGAGTCGTGCATCAACACTGACTTACCTCCCGACAGCGTCTGAGCCGAGTTCTTCCCCGGTTTCGGTGCTGATGAAAGTGTCCAGCAAGTTGGCTGGGGTCACAAAAATAAAGTGTTTTTCTTCTCAAAACAATATGCGTTCAAAAGAGTGATACATTTGCGTCACAAAACGTGAACCACGAAAAAGTCAGACCTCATAATTGCTTGGTACTATTTTCTCTCCGGTCGTATCACTGCCGCGCCTGTTTCACTGTGTTTACTGCTCGGAAAGTTCACGACAACATGTGTGACTGCAACACCGACAATGAAGCCATGGCCATAGCACAGAGCCAAGGGGAGATCTTTATGAACCCGAATGTACTGATGCCCAAATTCACCAGATGGAGTCAGAACAGTAGAGAGAGAGAGGAGGGACAGAGAAGTGGGACAAGATGAAGCTGGATTTTTGTTGTTCCAGCCTGGATAATCACAAGTCCGCACCATTTATTAAATATATTCTCAGATAGCTTATACAAGCTTATATACTTATCTCTGTAGCTCTCACGTTAGCTCTCTTGCGTCGTGGCGGTCATCGGTCTGAGCACGTAAACACTGCCGAACTACTGAAAAAAGTGTTGGATTCGTGTGCGCCTGTCGTTCACTTATCGAGCCGTAAACACAGTTCGGCTTCACCTGGCAGCAGAGTGCAGCGATCTGACCAGAGAGAAAATAGTACCAAGCGATTATGAGGTCTGACTTTTTCGTGGTTCAAGTGTTGTGACGCAAATGTATCACTCTTTTGAACACATTTTGCTTTGAGAAGAAAAACGCTTTATTTTCGTGACCCCAACCAACTTGCCGGACACTTTCGTCAGCACCGAAACCGGGAAAGAACTCGTCTCACCGCTGTCGGGAGGTAAGTCAGTGTTGATGCACGACTCTGCTGACGGGGACGTACAGATTCATGTCGAAACACCCGAACTATCCCTTTAAATGGTAAATGGTCAGATTTTTATCCAGCGCTTTTCCACTTTCAAGGCACTCAAAGCACTTTACCTCAAACACAAGCAAAGGGATTTTGGACCTATTAATACATGACAGTAAACTTTGAAACTCACAAGGACAGAAAACGTTGGACAATGTGTAAAATGACATTGAAAATCATGACTACAAATATTTCAGTTGGACAAACCACAGAAGCCACTGAACAAAACAGTCATCATAAAGCTCCCCACATACTGTAGTTAGTTATTTAACCTATAAAATGTATATAACAACATAACAGTACAGGCACAGGTTTGAAAAGAGGATGGATGAAGCAAAGTTTATACATTTCCAATCCACTCCCACACTTCACAGAGCAACGCTTCAACTATTCAATAGACTAGTGTGTTATACAAGATGAGACAGACAAAACAAACATTCACACACTCATCCAGACACATCATTCTCTGACCTCAGCTCCCCCTTACATCACACTCTGTGCTGAGAGCATCACTGTCTCTCAGCCAGGTATTTTTTCATTGTTTCTCTTCTAAATAGCTTTTTAAACTGAATCAGACTCCTACACACGTTTAGCTCTTCTGATAATACGTTCCACAGATTAACTCCACGTACTGAGATGCACGTTGACTTTAATGTAGTTCTAAATTTCGTCTAATACATTTTTATTAAGTGTAGTTATGATGAGCATTTCAAGCTTCAAATAAATCATTTAAATTAGCCGGAAGAGCGTTAATAGATGCCCTGAACATAATTTGAGAAGTTTTAAAGTTTACCAGTCTAATGATTTTAAAAACAGTGGGTTTGTTGGATGCAGGTAGTGAACATTGTGATTAAGCCTAATGGCTCATTTTTGCTGAGGAATTAAGGGCAGTAACTGAGTCTTATAGCAGTTTCCCCACACTTCAACACAATCATTTAAATAAGACATAACAAATGAATGATACAATAACAGTAGCACATTTTTGTTCAGTAAATTACTTCTTTTCATCACTCCCACGCATTTAGCAAGTATATTTACATTTATTCATATTCATACTAAAGCCCAAAAAGCCCAAAAGACTTTATTGCAGACTCCAGCAGCGGCGAGAGGCTCGAGCTGCCAGAAGCAACAAGTGAGGATCGACTACTGACGGTGAAGAAGAGAAACTGAAAGCTGTTGAAAGAAAATGGTTCGGGAATGTATTTTTTAGGGTTTTTCAAAAAATCTATCTCAATCGAAAATAAATAGGATTAGAAACGATGTCGGCAATCGAGTCTTTTGGGCTTTTGCATGCGCAGTGGGAAAACAACAGAGAGAAGGCTAAGGCTGCTTATTAAGTTGTTTTATAACGTTTCCAGACACTAATGAGTGAACCAGGCAGAGTGTTTTGTTTGTTAGACTCGTGGTTATGTTGTAAGATGAGTTAGAAAGTGATGTTATGCTTTTTAAGTTAAGAACTTGCCCCAATCACTACCCTAGTTTGTTACCTTGACAGTCTCACTGCAATCAATCAATCAAACTTTATTTACAGAGCGCTTTGCATACAAAAAAATGCAAGACAGCGAGATCTCCGCTGAGACAACACTGATCTGTGCCCTTTTTTTGGCTTTTGACAGTATTTGACCACCTCTAGCAATGGACTTTAGCTTCAAACATGCCGTAGTTCTCCTTTAAGAAACTGTTTGTATAAATATTTTTTTATTTTGCCTGCGTTTAACAGCCCTTTTGTTATCCAAGGAGTTTTTGTGTCATCTTTTACTCTTTCTAATGGGACAATTCTTATCATAAAGGGAAAGAAATCAGTCTTGGAAGCAGTTGTGAGCTGTGTTTACATCGGGCTCATCATGAATAAATTCCCAGTTATGAGTTGCTAAATCCTGCTTCAGAGCCATTATTGACTGTTCTGTTATAACCCTCTGGCAACAGACTCGATTAACATCTTTGGTTATTTTACAGGCGACATCATACACCATGAAGACTGGTAAATGATCACTGGTTTTGTAATGAGCGGATACAAGCCCACGGCGAACATTGTATTGATAAATTCCTCCGTAAATGTATGTGTCACGTTTTGGTGCATGACAGGACCCCAAAGCAGAGACACAGGGGCTGGTGAGTGTCTAACAGGTCTTTATTGTAATGAATTGTCCAGGATGTGGTGATGTGAGCTTGGCTGGGAACACGGACGAGTAGGGAAACACTGGGGTAGACTCACGGGTAGACAGGATGACGTGGACAGGCTTGACAGGGACAACAATGAATCAATATTATAGTCTCCACATATTATAACATCATTTGTAGTCTTATTATTAGTAAATAACATTTTTTTCCATCCATTCCCTAATTAAATCCATGTCAGATCCTGGTGTTTGGTAAACACAGCTTACAATTATGTTTTTCCTTTCTTGCAGTGTAATTTCTACAGTTATGCATTCAAAAACTCTGTCCACTGCCAGACACACGTTCTCATGTTTCAATCAATTTACAGTATTGTGCAAAAGTTTTAGGCAGGTGTGAAAAACTGCTGTAAACAAAGAATGCTTTCAAAAATATAAATAATGATTGTTTTTATCAGTTTACAAAATGCAAAGTGAGTGAACAAAAGAAAAAGCCATGTCATTAAGAACTAGCTTCAGCGTAAAGAAGAAGTTGTGTTGGTGATGGTCGGGCCCCACAGAGCCCTGACCTCAGCATCATGGAGTGAGTCTGGGGTTAACATGAAGAGACAGAAGGATGTGAGGAAGCTCCATCCACACAAGATCTGAGCTTAGATCTTCAACATGTTTGGAACAGTGACCAGCCCAGTTCCTTCACAAAATGTCTGCAAGTAAAACTTAGAAGAACGGATGCTCTTCTGAAGGCAAAGCTCACACCAAATACTGATCTGATTTAGATTTCTCTTTTGTTCATTCACTGCATTTTGTTGATTGATGAAAATAAATGATGAACACTTACATTTTTGAAGGCGTTCCTAGTTTACAGCATTTTTTCTACACCTCCCAATAACTTTTGCACAGTACTGTATAAAGCCACACGTCCTCGTCTCTTGTGCTCTGTTTGTACAAAACATTTCTATCACATCAAACATCCTCTCTAATAAAGCTCCATCTGACCACAGCAGAGTCCAGTCAGTCCACCTGACCACAAACACAGTCCTGTCTAATCACCTTTATCCAGGCAACAGAGCAACTGCAGCACACGGCACAATGGATCTGCTCAAATAAGAGTGTTTGGACTCCTGTTTGTACAGTAAACACGGCAGGATTTAGTCTGTACCTGTCTTCTATAGGGCACACTGCCAGGAATTAGTCAGCCCCCAGTGTGGATTATAGGTGTACTATTAAAAGTCCAAAAGACCTTAAAAAACACATTAATAAAAGTCCAAAACACATTTTTTATAAACCGTGTGTGTTGGAGACAGTCAGATCCTGCTGCCTCACCAGGAGGACCAGATGTGTGTTGATTTGTGTTGTATACATCTGGACCGGCTCCTACTGAACGCCATCAGGAAACAGTTGGTTAGTTAGTTATTCATTTATTAACAAACCATTTACACACATAGTTAATTCATTCTTAGACTTAGACAGTTTTTATTGATCCACAGGGGAAATTACTTGGACACAGTAGTTCACACATTAAAATATACGACAGTAACAAAGACGAAAGGCCGTCACACACTACAGGAGAATTTGACCGATTTTGGCAGCGATTTCTTCTCCTCGAGTTCTCCTCTGTGTGCGATTTTGAAGCCGCTGCTCCTCATGTGTGGAGCCGGTGTCAGATCAGAACCACCAAACATCAACAACACGATGGAAACAGACGATAAAACAGCGTCAGGGGCAGAGGAGAGATGGACACAGAGACGCAACAAACAAACTTGGGAAACAGCGAAAATAATGAGACTTTTTATTACTCACCTCGTGTACACTGGTAAATTTAAAGAGCAGCATCTCATCCACATTATCCATAGAAATCGTCCTCCACAAATAATGACACCCAGTCCACAAAACAGTGCTTTGTTCTTTAAAAGTAAAAAGTCAAGTTCCTTACGTGTGTTTGTTTACATCCACACAGAGCACAGATCGAGGTGAAGCTGCAGATTATCAGTAGTGACTCTACTTCCTGTGGACTTTATCAACAATCTTTTATGCTTCAAAAATCCTGTATCTGAAGTATTGCTCCACATTTCATAAATAATAATAACACAGTGTTGACTTGTATCTAAACTCAAAGTGCAGAGCTCTGATCTTTGAGCACTTCAGAGTCTCAGAGCGAGTGGTTTTACTGTAGACAGGAAACAGCTGATGCCATCGCGCTCACAGCTTTATATCCTGTGCCCCGCAGACAGATCCCGCTGCAGTCTTTGTGAAAGGAGATTTTAAGTCTCATAAGTTTCTCCTCGTGTCTGTGGTGTGTGTATTTTTTCGCACCTAAATCATTTAAGACTGAAAAATCCTGTAGTGTGTAGCAGCCTTAAAAAAAGTTAAACTTCTAAATAATTAGCAGCAAAAAATAGCAAGGGACTGGTATCAATTAGTCATAAATTATATAAATGTATGTGCAATAAGTAAAAAAATAGCATAACATAAATACAGTATATCACAGTTATATACAAGAAGGCTTAAGAAAAAAAAAGACTCTGCAGAAGATACCTTAGTTTACAGAAGGACCCTCAGACTCAGAAAATACACAGATCAGTCCATTATTTTGTAACACATCAAGCATTATTAATGACTGTTGATTACATGCTTGTTTGCACTAGTTTCTTAAATATTTCTAAACATAAAGATTGTTTTATAGTACTGTCAGTTTCATTCTAAACCTCTGGGTCCTGATAGCTACACTGGTACATTTTAATTTACACTTTTTGCCCTTTAGCCGTTGTTTTCTTCTGGTATTGTGTTCGTGAGTAGGAAGTGGTGTGGGAGTTTGCAGAGCCTTTCACTGTCTGTTTACTACATTAGCCATTATACATGTGTTAGGAAAGATGTTGCTTTAAGTGAGCTTCAGAAGGAAAAAACAAAGAGACGATCAGGTGAATACAGAGGAACTAACAAAGGAATCCATACTGTGTAACTCAGTGTCAGAATGTTGGTTACGGTCACAAATATGAAGGTAAACTACTGCTCAGAGTTTGACAGAGAGAGTTTCATCCACTCATCACAGGTACGTCACATAACCCCATTTCCAGCGCTGCCCCCAGTCTCCTGATGTGATTGTGGCCCTCAGCTGTCTCCTCCTCTGGGCCTGTCCTTTATCCTGGTGCCCTGAATCTGCCCACAGCACGTTTATGGATGTTACACCCCCACTGAAGACAGATGACCTGCTCTCCTCACTCTCTACAAAACAAAGTCTTTCAGTGTCAATATTTTCACCTCACTGCTATTTTTATATACCATAGTGGGGTCAAAAGTATCAAAAATCAGATAGTAATCAATACTAAAACTAGTATCAAAACTAGTTACTCACTTGAGCAGGTATTGATACTAAACAACGTCACATTCACAGGACAGAAATGAACCTTTCCTGAATTGCTTTAGAATAATCTTGAGCTGTATCAGAACAAGTATAAGAGCACATATACGAATATACGCCCATAGACCACTGAGGAACCTACCTGGACCACTGAGAGATTACACAGAGGCCACATGGTGAAATAAAAGAAAATACTACAGTTTAATACTGAAAATGACATTATCATGTTTACTCCTTAGTATCAGTAAATCAAGTTTGAAATTTTGCCATCGTGACAACACTAGTAGACCATAATTAAAACCTGACAATCTGGCACAGTGGGTGAGGTGTGTTAAAACATTTCTGACTGGTTACAAGAAAATCTATATAATGCTAAAGCTTTTTAAAAATGTATTAATAATTGCATTTACATAGCACCTTTCATGACTCCCAAAGCATTAACAGAACATTGTTCATTCACTCCACACTCTGTAGAGTAAGTTACTATTGTAGCCACAGCTGCCCTGGGTCAGACTGACAGAAGTGACTCACACCCACTCCACTTTCTTACTGGGCAATGTGGGTGAAGCGTGACAGTTTTTGATGCTCTCATTGTACTACCCAGGCCCGGCCTTGCTTAGCTTCTGAGATCTGACAAGACCAGGTTTTGACAACCCAGTATGGACCATTTTCACAACGGCTGGAAGTGCCGCTGTAGGTTTGAGGAACTTCCGGTTAATGCTTTTCTATGGCAAAATATCTGTGGAAATGACTCACATATTCTCCACCAGCTTCATAAATCTGCCCCATCACCAAATCTTCAACCAACAAGGTCAGCACAAGGTAAAAGGTAAAAGGAGCTGGAAAACTGCTACTACATGACATCACCAGGTGGAACGGAGCTTTGGAAATGTACACAGACTCATAATAAAGGATTACTCAAACATGTGTGCATGAATCAAAACACAATTCCAGGTATAGTTTTGATGAGGTAAGAACATTATAAAATGACTAAAAGATCACAAGACTCAATTTTGCATAATATGGGAGTTTTATTTGTTGTTATCCATTGAAACTATGCATAATAACATTAATTCATCTGCAGTAATGTCAGTGTAATGTGGATTCTGTGGATTAAAAACTTAAAAATATAAAAAGTATATGAATCTCCCATTTTCTCTTTGCAGACATTATAAAGTAGAAGAGATTAATAACAGTGAGCGTATCATTTGTGAGGGTTAAAGGCGTTCAGTAGTTGAGAAGACTTTCCCCGGGCCTGATTGTACATAATGTAATGAGGTTTGGGGAGATGTAAAATCACAAAGTCGCTCCACAAGATTGGATTCAGACAAATGTGACGCTAAATTTGATAAAAGGCTGGAGAAGTGCAGACTCTTTAGTACACACACATATACGCACATATCACCATTGAATTACCTGCTGCACAGAGACCAATTCTAAATACTTATGGTTAGAGAAGTGTATTCATAAGTGCACTGCGGAAATTAATATCTACACTATTGAAAATGATTTGAATTCCACATATGTGTGTTTGTTTTGTTTAGTCTGGATTTGGTTTGTTAGGGAGAGGATAGATCTCTTAATACGTTTAATCTGGAGTATGATTTGTTGTTCTTTAGTTAAGATTAAAAAACACATTATTTATTTGGGTGAAGGGGGTTCGCACTATTGAAGTTGTCTGCAGGGAGATATTATTGCTTTGTCTTGAATGTTCCACAGTATGGCATAAACTTGTATGCTGAATGTAGTGTTTTTGCATTTTATTTAATTACAGGTGTTTTTATTGCTCCAAAACAAAGAAAAAAAGTGTGAGCAGATTCACCTCTCATAATCTGTTTTTGTGGCTACACCTGCTTGTCTCTTTAATGTTATATCTGTGAACAATAATCTCATTGTATTCATTTCAGACTTAATGTTTGCTGCAGTTAAAGTGCAAAATGTTGTGCTCAGTAACCTTAGATGATGCTTGCTGCTGTTTTATGATACAAACTTCAGAAACTCTGGAAGATTCCCATGGCAAAACTATCAGCTAAAGATAACTTTTATAAATGGACAATACTAAACCTCACTACCTACTAGACCCTCTCAGAACTCTCTGCTATACTGTAGTCTGTAGACTGTATGTCACCCTGATGCTATGAACCCTGCTGTAACATCAGTGAAGATACTGTAGAATTATCTCTGTTCTTCTGCGCCTGTTTTTTTTTTCTTTTTGTAAGACAACAGAAATCAACAACTCAAAGCGAGGCAATAACATGTTTGTAGATATGGGCCCATCCACACTAGTGCATATTCGAGTCATTTTCATTGTGGATGCAGTGTTTGTCCACAGTAATCTCATAGAAAACAGCTCCAGAGACAGAATAATTTGGAGCTACCGGCCCCTTACCACGGATCTGATCCGGAGCTCTGTGGACGCATGAAAACGCTGATACACTGACGTAGTTGCTTTAGTTGCCGTCCTTATTGGACCACGTCACTGGGACTTGTGCCTTCCTGATTCACTGGGTTTGTGACATCGGTCATGTGACGCTATTGCGGAAAACAGCTTAAACAAATCTAGCCAAACACAAAACAAAAGTGTTGGTCCACAAAAAGAGTGTTTTCACACTCGCCGTCTTCCTCGGCTGCTGCAACTTCCATAGAACTACAGCAACTTCAGACACGGTGCTCCACTTCCTTCTTTTTACTGCCCACGTGGTGTCGTGACATTGTGACGACGTGACTCAAGCCTAGTCATGTCACTAGCATTTCAGGTGATCCAGACACATCAGGTCTGGAGGCAAATCGTTTCCAATACGGAGATACGGTGATTCGTTTCAGTGTAAAGGTAGTCTAAAGCAGGGGGTAGACCCTCCACCTTTAAACTACCATCTCATCTTTAATTAGATTAGCAGACCCTCCACTGTTGTATTCTCACATATCACCAGTAGATGCTGTCTACATTACTGCTGTCTGATAGTGTCCAGAGAGCACAGGTGAGCCTGTACAAAGGCCGGCTGATGGGAGAGGGAACATCTGTCATCTACTGGTGGAAATAATTCAAGTAAACTTGCGAATGATAACTAACTAATGCAATTAAAAAACTGTCAAGGTTATCATTAACAGTTCTATGGAATATAATGTGAAGAAAAATCTGAAATGTTACCTACAGAAGTCTGCACCTGAATACCTGTTTTGGTCTTATATTTCCTTAACTGTATGGTTTAAAGCAATACAAATCTTAAAAGTGCACTGTGTAACTTCTCTGCTCATTGCTTCTCTCCATAGAGAGGTTATTGCTTTGCCATTAATGTCCCACAGAAAGGCATTAAACATACAATATCTCCCTTCTTTGTTCAATTACAAGCACTTTATAGCTCAAACATACCTTAAAAAACATGAATTCTTTCCATATGGGAGCTGCTTTTCCCTATATATGACGATTTATCTGTCTCCATTGTGATTACCAAGTTTATTTCTATACTATTCTAAACAGGCCTTGTAAAGTATATAAATAAAACATTGAACTTGAAGTATTTTAAAGCTATTGTTTGTGTAAACTCATGTAATATATAGCCTAAATAACTTAAACTGCAAATGTAATTCAGCGCGTCCTTGGCTCTGGAACATGGATAATCTGGTGTGCAGCCTGTGAGCTTGTTTTGTGTCATTTGGGAGTGTGTGAGTGAAACCGACTGAGCCACAAAGCCACTGTCTCTCACCCAGCCAAACTCCTCCACAAAACCACATTTTTATTTTACTTACTGTTTGCCACATTAGGCTTCATCTAAAATGGATTTCTCAATATTTTAAAGTGTTCCCCAGTCGAATCATCATGAGTGCGCCCACAAACGATTCAATTTGGAAACTAAAAGGCAGACAAATAGTAGCGTCTCAGGAGAGAGGGGGAAAGTGAATAATTCAGAGCAATTCTTTTGAACAGAATCCAGTGGTGTAGAGCCAACCTGCTGTCTGTCTCTCTCTCCCTCTGATTCACACATAGAAATACAGCCACAATCACAAGTCAATCATGCACACAAATTAGTTTAGTCTGAAGCAAATAAAGCAAGAAAATGACATGTTTTTTCGAATCAGGTTAGGCACTGGTACAATTGAAAGGTCCTATATTACACAAAATGGACTAGTGTGGGCTTTAAGATGTGTTAAAATGTTGTTACCTCCTCAAAAACACACCCAGAGTTGTGTTTAAGCAAGCCTTTATTATTAGTCTGCCTACGTCTCCAAAGCTCAAAATGCTCTGTCCCACCTTGTGATGTCATGAAGCTGTAGTTTTCAAGTTAGTAGCTCCTTTTTACAACCAAAGATGTTCATTTTGTCTTCTTACATACTTTAACTCTGGAGAAATGGGTCGGGCATTTCACATCCGAAAAAACAGACACCAAAAGGAATGCAAAAAGGAAACGCCAGGGAGACTCACCAGAACACAAAGAGACAAAGCAGAGCAGGAAAGCCTAAAATCCGCCATATCAGACCACTGTAAAAGAAATACCCACATTATGGATGGGGATGGGGCACAGGTCACTGGATTGGAAAACAACAAGTTCAAACACTGGATCAGGGAGGACAATGAAATCAGGAAACGAGGCATAGACAGCATTAAGACAGCATTAGCAGCGGGCGACAGGAGGCGTGGTCAGTCTGGGCCATAGAACTATAACAAAATCTGGAAGATGAATCCAAGATGGCGCCGTACTCTTTTCTGTGGCCTGTGCTCATTGGCGCATGACCCCAAAAAAGATTTTTACTTTTTTACTTTTTAAGATCCCACCTTTATGAAAGCTGTCAATGCCCTGTCAGCCAAACACAGGCAGTTTGATTTCTCAAAGATGCATTGTGCTTTTATGGGAGAATCTTTTCTGGGCTGCAAGCTGCAATATCTCATTCAGCCACAACTCAATCTGTGGTCAAGGATAGAGGGGGCGTGTATTACTCAAATCTTATTATAGATCCATGGTCTGAGCACCCTGTCAGGTCCATCAGACTGACCACGCCTACAGGAAGTAACAACAGCTGACCACGCCTACAGGAAGTAACAACAGCTGACCACGCCTACAGGAAGTAACAACAGCTGACCACGCCTACAGGAAGTAACAACAGCTGACCACGCCTACAGGAAGTAACAACAGCTGACCACGCCTACAGGAAGTAACAACAGCTGACCACGCCTACAGGAAGTAACAACAGCTGACCACGCCTACAGGAAGTAACAACAGCTGACCACGCCTACAGGAAGTAACAAAAGCTGACCACGCCTACAGGAAGTAACAACAGCTGACCACGCCTACAGGAAGTAACAACTGCTGACCACACCTACAGCAAGTAACAACAACTGACCACGCGTACAGGAAGTAACGACAGCTGACCATGCCTACAGGAAGTAACAACAGCTGACCACATCTACAGGAAGTAACAACAGCTGACCACGCCTACAGGAAGTAACAACAGCTGACCACGCCTACAGGAAGTAACAACAGCTGACCACGCCTACAGGAAGTAACAACAGCTGACCACGCCTACAGGAAGTAACAACTGCTGACCACACCTACAGGAAGTAACAACAGCTGACCACACCTACAGGAAGTAACAACAGCTGACCACGCCTACAGGAAGTAACAACAGGCCTTGCAGGTTCAGGTCCATCTTTTACGATGTAAGTTTTTTTTTAACTTGGTTTAGTTTATTCATTTGATTCAAACATGTATCTAAACAGCTCAGATCAAATCATTTGGAACATTTCTCATCAACCCCACCCTTGGGCTGAACACTCTACTGCACTGGCACTCTAGCAAATACAGTATAAGTCATTTTGTAATCTGATTGAGTTTTTCTTGGTTAAACAAATGCTATTTCTAATTTATATTTTCACGACCTGCTTTGACTGTCTGTACCAGTGCGACACAGAGCTGGTTTTCAAATGCCATGTTATTTTTAGACCCTCAAATAGCGACTGTTATTGCTGTAGATGTAAGAAACATGCATACATAAATATAAGAAAAGGTGTGTGCTTTCAAATGGGAGAGGTACAGCGGTGCTGATTTGGCTGGCAGTGATCAAAGTGTCTCTTGATGTAGGCTCAGAGCAGACAGAGCTATTCTGGCTGCTGCAGGTTTAATAAGCTGACAGTGAAATTAAGGACAACACCAGGAAAAATAACAAGAGCACTTTTTCAAAGAAGTAATCACAAAATGACGCCCAGATGTTGTGATGTTTTCGTGGAGACGAGCCACCTGGAGATTCACTATTGTAAATTTACTTGTAAGAAACATGGTGGAGCTGTAGTGACAGTAATGAAGAGACAAGATGAATGGGTTGTGTTCAGGACGCTGATGTCTTAATCCTCATCAGAAGCAGGGCAAAGGCCCATATAACTCTGTTATGAAACTCTGGAAGGACTCACTGCTTTTGGAAATGAATCAAAACATATTGAACCGTGTCATTTCTGTTAAGAGGCTGCATGGGTCAAAATAACAATTACTTTCAAGGTAATAATAATAATACATTTTATTTATTAGGCGCCTTTCTGGACACCTAAGATAGCCTTACAACAACAACAAAACAAATTAAGTACGATTAAAACATACAGGTAAAAGCTACAGTTAAAGTGGGACAGTATTTAATTGATTGATTGTATTTAATTGACTTACAATTAGTTATTGGCTATTCTCCCTGGAGACCTGTGTAGCATGTTTTGGGTTGATGGGGGAAACCCATGATTTTTAGATGAAGTAGCCTTAGACTGTGGGCTATTTAACACTATAGCTCCATTTCAGATAGGACGAGAGCATGGATGTGATTTGGCTCCATCGACTTTGGCTCCAATTCACTTCCTGTTGAAACACAGTGGCCTCTCTCTGTAACTGCTGCTGTCACGTTTGTCATTCTAACAATAAAATCTGCATATTAAGAATGATAACTGTACCTGTCCCATCTCTATTAAACAGCATAAGCTAGAATGTTGTGCTGCCCTCTCAGAGATGCAAGTAGAGGGTCCTCCACCTGCTTGTCTCCATAGAGATCTTACTGCTTTGCCTGAAATGTTGCACAGTATAAACTCATCTAGACAAAGCCAAGCATGTGGCACTTCCAGACCAAGTTGTAGATGGCTTATAAGAATGCATGCTTTCAAGGTATTTTTTGGAAAATAAAAATATACAGAATCAGTATGCTAGAGATGAATTTAATGCCATACTATGTAACATTCCAGAGACAGAAAATAACATTTCTATGGAAACAAGCAGATGGTGCACCTTCCATAAATGTAACATACTGCATTGTTATATGTTTTAATAATAAGACTTTTGTCAACGTTGACATTTTAAAGGGACAGTTCGGAATTTTGGATGTAGGACATTTCCTAGTGACATCTGGAGACACTTTTTAAAATATTCCATCCAGTCCTTAGTATTTGCAGAGGTTGCTGGTGCTAGGCCAGTGCATGTCAATGATCATACTTGTCCTACCACTAAAAACAGTCTTACCCACTCCACAGAGCACCTGAGGCAAATCAATTATTACACTAGGCTACTGATGTAAATGTCTGTGTTGATAGAATAATGTTTGAAATAAAACCTTACATCGCCTGAATGGTCGCATGTTGAGGGACTATTTTCTCATCTATCAGTCCACCGCTGCCGAGCTTTCTATCAGGAAGTACAACTCACTACTGCTGCTCAGACATAAATCCTTCAAACGTAAGGCTGGTTTTACTTCTAAAATGATTTTCTGGACACAGACATTCACATGGACAGTCTGGAGTTATAATAGTTTTGCCTCGGGTGCTCTGTGGAGTGGGTAAGACTGTTTTTAGTGGCAGGACGACTATGGCCATTGACATGCACTAGCCTAGCACCAGCAACCTCTGCAAATACATGAACTGGATGGAATATTTTAAAAAGTGTCTCCAACACTCTGGCTCACGAGAAAATGATGCCCTATGTCCAAAATACCGAACTGTCCCTTTAAGTCATCCAGTAGAATTGACAAAAAGGCTGAAATCTGAACAGCAAACCCAAGAATCACATTTGAGAACATGCTTGTGCATATCTAAACTGCAGGGTTAGCTGTTTTTATGCAGAATAAGACAGGAGATTTTTTTAAATTTCTCATTGTGTCCATTAAAACTGCAATTTCGATCTGATTGCGATTCATCTTGAGGCTCTGTACTCCAACACCCACTGTACCACCTGAGCCACTGTCGCCTCAAACTGACACACAAAACACCAGACAATTTTTGCTCTACTTTCTTGCCAAGTACCCCAATCCCTCATGCCTCTCCTCCCTGCCTCCCTGCCTCTCTCCCTCCCTCCTCCTACACTGTACCTCTCCGCTCATGTCCCGTACCCACTAAACAAGAGTTCTGTGGCACCATCGTTACCGCAGCTTTCCGGGAGGTGACTTATTAAGATGTATGCTTCGCTGGCTGCACCCAAAGGAGAGGACCCACACCGAAGAGCTCACTTCAAAATGTGAATAATTAGGATGGATGGGTGCCCTGGGGGAGCGGCCCGTAGCACAGTCCTGGATGCGCATTAGCGGCGTGTTGAGCGGGACAATGACAACAACAAATGGGGCCCATATGCCACCAGAGAAACGAGGGAGGAGAGAGGAGGAAAGAGGGTTTCTGGGAGGCAGAAACGAGGATTTTGGTTTGCCGGTGTAGGAGAATCATGGTGGTTTTAATGTTAGGAAGAGAGGGCAAAAGAGGGAGGGAGAGGGAGAGAAAGAGGGAGAAAGAGGGAGGGAGAGGAGGAGAGAAAGACTGAGGGAGAGAGAGGGTTTTTTTATGGGAGGCAGAGATGAGGATTTTTGGTTAGCTTGTGTTGGAGAATCATGTTGTTTTTAATGTTAGAAAAAGAGAGAGAAAGAGGGAGGGAGAGGAGGAGAGAAAGAGAGAGAAAGACTGAGGGAGAGAGAGGAAAGGGTTTTTTTATGGGAGGCAGAGATGAGGATTTTTGGTTAGCTGGTCTTAGAGAATCATGTTGTTTTTAATGTTAGAAAGAGAGAGAGAAAGAGAGGGAGAGAGAAAGGAGAGGTGAGGGAGAATGAGAATGCTTGTGGAAAAGAGAATGGAAGAGATATAACAAGGGAGAGGAGATAGAGGGAGAGGAAGAGAGGAAGTAAAGAGAAACTGGAATAGCGAAACAAAAGAAGAGAGTGGGAAATGAGAGAGAAAGAGAGATAGAGCGAGAGGGAGGAAAGAGAGTTTCTTTGGGATGCAGAGACAAGGATTTTGGTTAGCTGGTGTTGGAGAATCATGTTGTTTTTAATGTTAGAAAGAGAGAGAAAAAGAGAGATAAAGGGAGAGAGAGAGAAAGAGGGAAAGAGAGAGAAAGAGGGAGGGAGGAGAGAGGAGAGAGGAAGAAAGAGGGTTTCTATGGGAGGCAAAGATGAGGACTTTGGTTAGCTGGTGTTGGAGAATCATGTTTTTAATGTTAGAAAGAGAGAGAGAAAGAGGGAGAGAGAGAGACAGAAAGAGAGAGAGGGAGGAGAGAACGGAGAGGTGAGGGAGAGAGAATGAGAATGATTGTGGAAGAGAAAGAGTGGAAGGGAGATAGGAGAAGGAGAGGAAGTGAGGAAAGACTGGAAATACTGAAACAAAGGAAGAGAGTGAGAAATGAGAGAGGGAGAGAAAGGAGTGGTGAAGGAGAGAAAGAGAATAAGTGAGGAAGAGAGAGCGAGTGAAAGAGAGAACAAAAAAAACTGAGTAAGTTCGAAAAGGACGGGTCAGAGAGCAAGAAACTGCTTATCACCAGTGAGAAATAGATAGATAGATAGAAAAAATGAATAAAAGGCAATCAATAATCAAGAGATATTGTGTTTACTTGAATATGTATGGCTTTGCACTACTTTATATTGTATTTACTCAATTAAAGGTGTTTTATTGCTAAAAATACATGGAAAAACATGCATTAATAAAGTAAGAAGGGTCACCTCTCTGAACATCTAACCTGTAACTTTAGCTGATAGCATCACTAGTTTGTCTCTATAGAGAAATGTGTGTTTTACTGAGAACCATTCCAGGCAAAGCAATAACAACTCCACAGAGACAAGCGTGTGTTCATTCATCCACTGTAGAAAAGTCACATCTGTCACAATACAAACGTTGTGAAGCACAATACAGGAAATATTGCAGTAAACAATAACTTTTTGCCACTGACACAATCACAATAAAGCAGGATAATCCCAGTAAACCTATTTCAAAATAAATAGTGTCAGAATGAACAGAATGAACCCATAATTAGACAGAAGTTATTAATTCAACCCTCTACAGCTAAAATCGTATACATTATGACATAAAAATGGCTAAAGTCTCCCCACTGCTGCAAATAAAATATACATGTGGTACATAGTGAGGCAAAATATACGGTTTAAGCTTTCATATATTGAACAATGAGTCGATATTGTAATTATTGCACCTTTAAATTAATTGTTTGGTTTTGAATCTGTGTAATACAAGTTACACAGACTTTTATTATTATGTTTGGGAATTACAGGGTCCCACATTAATAATAATAATAATAATAATGCATCAGTTTTATATAGCGCTTTTCAGGATACTCAAAGACGCTTTACAGAGCATTATTCATTCACTCCAGACCCGGTGGTGTAAACTACTATTGTAGCCACAGCTGCCCTGGGGCAGACTGACAGAAGCGAGGCTGCCAATCTGCGCCATCGGCCCCTACGACCACCACCACCATTCACGCACAAACCACTTTCATACTAGGCAATGTGGGTGATGTGTCTTGCCTAAGGACACAATGACAGTTTTTGCCACTGGCGCCCCCCTGTGGCACCTGGAATTCCCAGTGGTCTCCCATCCCATTATTCGATATGATACTCAATATATGACGATAAATGTGATTATCAATATATTGTACATTATATCCTGATATATATACCACTATTTTTAAGAACCAAATACAATTTAACAACAGTATTTAATTGTTAAATCATTGCATGTGTATAGTCACTATGGACTAAACCAGTTGTAACTATTAAAATGATGTGTCAAAGGTAAACAAACAAACAAGTTTCCTTTCTCTGAACAAACAAAATTACGGCACTGAACAATCAAAATTGCAGCACTGTCAAAAAAATCATTTAGTAAAATATACCAAAAAATATTTAAAATATATGATACATGATATATCAACATTTCAATATTTTTGCACACCCCCATTTATCAGTTTCTTATAGTCTGTTGTATAAAGTGACCTCACCCAAAGAAAATACAGTTCTATTTTTATATTTAGCCAAACGCCTCTATAACTCTTAAATCCTTTTTTCCTTCACTACTGCATGTCTCACTCTGCCTTTGCCGGTGGTAAAGTCATCCCCTGCATTTCCACTGCAGATATATTTTTATTATGAAATCAGCAATGACAAGTCCGCTACAGTAAACTCACATAGATAAAGCTCAAACTACATGTCCTTTAGGCCCATCTGCCCGGTGCATAGCTTTAAATGTGGTTTGCTCCTTTCACAAACTGACAATCGTGAATCATTGTCTCTCTGTGTAATGCTCCAGACGCTCCGGTGTCTCTGCAGGCATAGCAAGAGTTCAGCGCGCTCCACTCATGCATACCATTCACTGAGTGTCCATGGACCAGACCTGGGAGGACCAGTGTGCTGTGTGTAGGTGATGTGTGAATTACAATGAGGATGAATCACCAAATAAAGGTGCGCTCCAGGCTAACAACCATCAACTTGTTTGCTCGACCCTATTCCAGTCAAACTCCTCAAAGAAGCTCTCCACTTAATAATAGGTTCCATCCATAACATAATAAATATGTCATTAGAAAATGGCTTTGTTCCTCAGTCCTTTAAATATGCTGTAATTAAACCGCTTTGAAAAACCTAGCTTAAATCCTGATGAACTAGCCAACTACAGACCTATCTCGAATCTTCCATTTCTCTCAAAGATTCTGGGAACGAGTTGTGGTGAAACAGCTTTGTCACCATCTGCAGGGCAATAATTTATATGAAAAATTTCAGTCTGGTTTCAGAGCTCACCACAGCACAGAAACTGCTCTGCTTAAAGTGACAAATGATTTGCTACTAGCTGCTGACAACGGGCTGGTTTCAGTCCTGGTCCTACTGGACCTCAGTGCAGCGTTTGACACCATTGATCACAACATTCTACTGCAGAGGTTAGAATGTGACATAGGTGTCAGAGGGACCGCCTCAAATGGTTTAAATCCTATCTATCAGATAGGTACCAGTTTGTTAGTGTAAACCAGTGCACCTCTCCCTGCTCTAAAGTAGCTTGTGGTGTCTCCACAAGGATCTGTGCTTGGTCCAATCCTGTTTACTCTGTATATGTTGCCATTAGGTAACATTATCAGAAAACATGGCATTAATTTCCACTGCTATGCTGATGACACTCAGCTGTACTTATCAATGAAACCTAATCAGACCGATCAAATCGATAAGCTCAGTGCCTGTGTGAAGGACATCAAAACCTGGATGACCCTGAATTACCTCCTTTTTAAACCCTGAAAAAACAGAGGTCATTGTTGTCGGTCCTGAAGGTCAGAGAGATTCTCTGTCAGACCAGATAATCTCACTTGACAATGTGAGTATAGCCTCTAGTTCTACTGTAAAAAACCTTGGAGTCGATTTGACCAAAATCTCTCATTCACAGCTCATATAAAACCAAGCCTGTAAAACTGCATATTTTCACCTGCGAAACATAACTAAAATCAGAAAAATTTTGCCTAAAAATGATGCTGAAAAACTTATCCATGCATTTGTTACATCCAGACTAGATTACTGTAATTCTCTGCTCACCGTCTGCACTAAAGGTACTTTAAGAAGCTTCCAGTTGGTCCAAAATGCAGCGGCCAGAGTCCTAACAGGAACTAAAAGACGTGATCACATCAGTCCTGTGTTAAAATCACTTCACTGGCTTCCTGTCGTAGGTTTAGAATTAAATTCAAAGTTCTCCTCCTGACATACAAAGCCTTAAACAATATGGCCCCATCATATCTTCAGGATGCCATTGTCCCCTATCAGCCAAATAGAGCACTTCGCTCTCAGAATGCAGGATTGTTAGTGGTTCCTAGAGTGTCTAAAAGTACAGTGGGGGGGAGAGCCTTCAGTTACCAAGCTCCTGTGTTATGGAATCAACTCCCTGTTGATGTTAAACAGGCACCCACAGTCTCTTTATTTAAGACCAGGCTTAAAACCTTCCTCTTCGGAATAGCTTATGACCAGGTTACTTAGTTGATGTCACTAAGATAAGCTGCCGCAGGAGATAACAAGCTGGGGGAAGTGTGGCAACCTGAGCACTGTCCTCTGTTTCCTCCTTTTTTTCTCATCAGCATCACTCACTATGTTCTCATCTGTAGTTTGTTCATTGCTATTCACATGTTGTCCCCTGTCCCACTCCCCCTGTGGAGTGGAACTCTTTCAGACGCCTGATGGCAGCTGGACCTCTCTCCTCCTCCTCGCCTGGCTCCTCCTTCTTCGCCTGGCTCCTCCTCCTCGCCTGGCTCCTCCTCCTCGCCCGGCTCCTCCTCCTCGCCCTCTTCTCCTCCTCCCTCGCCCGGCTCCTTCCCACCTGGGTAGCTGTGGTCATACTGAACTGGCCCACGGCCCTGGACATCTATAGCCTGTCCGTCCATGGGAGTGGATCCCTCCTTCACTGTAGTTCTCCCCGAGGTTTCTTCTTTTTCCCAGGACCCTGGGTTTTTTGGAGTTTTTCCTTGCTGAGAAGGAGGGTCTAAGGACAGGGGATGACTGGACAATGTTTCATTTTCTGCTTTACATGAATGTTGTTTATTCCTGTTTTGATATGTCTGTGTGTATGTTTTACTCATCCATATCTTGGAACGCCCTTAGAGGCTACTGTTGTTGCGATTTTGGGCGCTACAAAATAAATTGAATTGAATTGAATTGAATTAACATGAGCTGGAATAAAAGACAATTGACCTCTGTGCTAGTAATAAAGCTAAACATGACTAATAAGAATAAAATTAATCAAATGAGAAGTAAAGTAAAGGACAAAAGCTCCAAAAGTATATGTATTCCTGTTTATTTTAATTTTAATATTGTAATCTTTTCTTTTTAAAGGGCCAATATCTGTTGTAATATTGCATTGTTGTAACAAAACATATCTGGATTTGTGTTTTGTTCCATCCACACATGTTTAGCTATTCTTCATATTTACGTTCTTTTTCCTAAATTGAAAACACTCAGTTACACCTTGTGATGTCATGTAATACAGGAAGTGCTCCACTGTGTATTTCAACCTGCAATATGTGTTTCCAAATGGGATGGCAAATATAAATACACTGAATAATAAAAATGGTTAGTTTAAGTTTTTATTTCTGTGAAACAAAATATCTTGTCTTGAGTTGTCTATACACAATTATCATATATTTTTTTATTTTAACAAAGTCAAACTGAAGTATGCAATGAGAATATAATTAAATTTCTGGTTAAACGTCTCCTGATATGATGATTTTTTTTTATTTGGGACCAGATAGAACTATAATCACATCTGATATAACATCTGATATAATAAAATAAATACATAAATAAAAATAATAAAATAAAATAAACAATGAAAAAATACAAAATAATAAAAATAATTAAAAAAAATAATAATAATAATATTTAATAATAAAAATATATAATAAAATTTCGTTTTTATTATAGATAAAGGACAGGTGATGTGGCCGTGTCTTGCCGGTTCCTCTGATTTACGTAGCTTCCTCTCTGCGTATGGACGTTGTAGTCCTTCACTCAATCCGCTCCCGTTGTTCTTTTGTAACGAAGAACTACACTACCCACAATCCACCGCGCTCTGCTAAACTTCTGTTGATATGCCGACTGGGACCTGCATGCTCCTGTCAGTGCACTGTGCGCAGCGTTTTGACAGGTAATTCAACAGATATGAAGGCTTTATCGGTATTTTACACAACGTATACTATTAGCAGCCCCGTGTTAAACTAGTATGTCTTGATAAACATGAAGAAATCCGCAGCTAATGTGGCTAACATAACGGAAAGCTATGTAATAAGCTAACAGCTAGCATTAATAAGTTTCGCTTTCCTGAGCATCAAGTGTATCGGCGTTACAAATTCAACAATAAGACGAAGCACAGACAATTTAATCTGTTTAAACTTAACATTTCGCGTTTGAAACTCTCTAATAATCACATAGAAAGCGTCAAAAAATATAATACCGGCTTAATATGCAGCTGTTTTAAATGTTTTTAGAAATATAAACCGGACCATTGAGCAAAACTGCTGTTTCTAATTATAATTCATAGGTGTACATAGTATAATGACAGTGATTACTTAGTCGGTGTTATTTATACTTATGCACTGTTAACTGACCTGTCCTTTTTTTAATCATTTTCCAAAGCAATAACAAAACTGGAATCAAATGCACTTCAAATACATAGGCCAACAATTATAAAACGGTTTAATGAGTTGATACAAGACTGGACTTTAAATCAATAAAACAGAATATTTTTATACACGAGAGTTAAAAGGCCCACGCTACACTATTTTGATCTATGTTATAATGTTGTTTCCTCATCAAAAACAGACCTGGAGTTGTGTTTTGTTTCATTCACACATGTTTAACACACAAACCCGTCATATTTAGGCTCTTAGTTCTTCTCTCAAGTGAAAAAAAAATTGCATAGCACACTCTGACGGCCAATTTCCAAAAGCTTTTTAAAAAAAAATCAATAACGCTTTGGTAAAAAAGCCTTCATCAAACAATTTTTCTTGCTTTGAGCACAAAAATGCATTTTTTTTTTTTTTAGTCACTTTTAATTCCATTTGAGTTCTTATCTCAGACAGAAAACACTGTTGTGGTAATACAGAAAGTGATCCACCTCCAATGTGTTTTTTAAACTCCATACATCTTCACTAGTATCACTATGATGGTTTCAGCCCTGGAACTGTCAGTCTATTAAACAAAACCTAAAAGGTAGCTGATAACTTGAAAACTACTGCTTGATGACATGGTGGAACAGAGCATTTCAAGCTTTGGAGATGTAGACAGAGTAATTAAGGATAACTCAAACATGTGTGAATGAAACAAAACACAACTCCAGGTATGTTTTAGGGAGGTAACGATGTTCTAAAATGGCGTAAAGCTCACAAGAGTCAATTTTGCGTAATGTAGGACTGTCAGATTATAAACGTGTATTCTCACTCTCATAAATGAATGACTTGTCTTTACAGTTGTCATGTTTGTGTGTCACAGTGTGGTGTAGTACCGGTCCTCCTTGTGTGAGCAGAAGCAGGAGAAAGATGGTTCCTCCTCCTCGTCTCACTGGAGCCCTCAGGTCCTTCTCAGGACTCTGTAAAAAAGAGGATCCCTCAGAAAAGCCTATCGATCTCAAGGTAAGCCTTAAAATATTGTGGAAATGTATTTAAAATGTAATATGCTTAGATATGACGGTGATTTCATGACTCATTTATTGGACTATAGACTTGTTGTCTCACTTAATACATCAATTTTGCTACTTCAGCGCATTCTTATGACTGGTGGTATAATGAAGTTAAGAGTTTTCATTACATAACTACATAAGTACTTGGTCACATTAAGCTATTACTGCTTTGCTGACAAAAATCCTAGAATGGCTACGGCTGAGTACTGTTTGATTTTTTTTAATATACCAGTTTGATGAAGTTATAACTCAAAACACATGCACGTGCAAATTAACCAGTGGACTGATGCACACTTAAGTTTGCTCTCTTCATATATGGCACATTATATATCTTTTGTTTACACTTTTAGTATGTTGTCACCTGAGCGGAGGAGGAGCATTATGGAGAACTTTACATAGACTCACTTGGATACACACAGACGCGCTCCACAATGGAAATGTACTCCATCACATTTACATGGGAATTATGCTTTTACCTGGACCGGGGAGGAGGAGTTGGTGGAGTTTAATTCATATTATCTGTTTGGCTTTAGCTTTACATGGACACTGTGGTTATGACTGGATGTGGATTATTACACCCTTTGACTATGAGACACTGAAAAGGCCCTGCGCTGGAGACTTGATGTGCTTTTGACTGGATATGTTGCTCTGCACACTGTTTCCTCACCTCTTCTGTTTTACTGGTCAGATGAGACACTGTGTTTTGTCTGGACATATGTAGGACTGTGTTTAAACGTGAGCGCTGTCTGTGCCATCTGTTTTTTCAGAGTGCAGTCGTAACGTGTGAGCACCTGCGATACTGTTACATAGATCAGTGTGGTGTATTTATTGGCTCACCGATGCACGGCTTTAAAGTCAAGGAACTGAAAGACCAAACGAACAGTGTTTTTTTGGTTCTAGTACTAGAATCTTTTAGGTTGGATCCAAGTCCAAGTGTCAGTGCCCAGCCTGAAGGAAGGCAAATGTTGTCAACATAGTCAATTCCACATCAACATTTCATTGGGATTGCCTGTTGTGATGTTTTTTATTTTTTTATTTAACCTTTATTTATCCAGGTAAACTGTTTGAGAGCCACTTCTCATTTACAAACATGACCTGGTCAAGAGGCTGCAGAAATAAATAGAGACATACTATACAACTGTACACAGACATACACATAACACCATTAAACAAATGTTAACATAAAAAAAATACACAGTAAAGAAGAAAGCTAGAATAAAGTGCTTAAATAAGTGTATGTAAGAATGTCAGCATGAACAAGACTCAACTAACGTGTTTTGGAGGTTCTGCTTAAAGGTGGAGATTGGAATCAGAGTTGTGAGTTTCAGATTGTTTTGTAGTGTGTTCCAGTCATGTGCTGCTGCCAAACGGAAGGTAATTGAGTCCAAAGGTAGTAGAAGTAGGAGGGGTATTGAATCTGATGAAGTTACTGGATCTTGTTTGATAAGTGTTATGAGCAGCATGAAGAAGGGATGACAGGTAGTGAGGTGTCTTGCCCAGGATTGTCTTGTATATAAACCAGTGATGGAGCCGCTGGGTATGAAAGGATGCATTCGTGGCAAAGTGGAGGGCTGAATGATAAAGTGTGCCAGGTTTCTTAAGGACTGTATTAGGTGCAGTTCTATAGATAATATCACTATAGTCAAAATTGGCAGTACTGTCATCTTAACAAGGGTGTATTTGGAGGCATGAGTAAAAGAAGCTTTATTGCGGAAAAGAAAGGCTAGTCTGGCTTTGACTTTTGCTTGAAGGTTATTGATGTGAGTAGTAAATGACAGTGATGAATCCAACCAGGTGCCTCGGTATTTATATGTTTTGACATACTCCAGAGCCATGCCGTTTGTACAGGTGATTGTGGGTGGAGTCGCAACAGGTTTTCTGGTAAAGAAGATGCATTTAGTCTTGCTGGTGTTAAGACGGAGGTGGAGATTGTCAAAAAACTGCTCTATAGAGGTGAAACTGAGTTGAAGACTGGAGGCTGCAGAAAGGGGAGAGGGGCCAACCGAGTATAAAATGGTATCGTCAGCGTAGAGGTGAATCCGGGAGGTGCCAGCAGCTTTGGCTAAATCATTGATGTATAAAGAAAAAAGGGTTGGGCCCAGGATGGAGCCTTGAGGCACACCATTAGAAATGGTAAGTGGATCTGACAAGATGTTTCCAGCCTTTACTTGCTGGATATGAATTGTGAGGTAGCTGGCAAAACAATCACAACTGGAAGTGGACAGACCAATGTTGGAGAGCCTATGTCAAAGGATTCTTTGATCGACAGAGTCAAAGGCCTTGGCAAGGTCTATAAAGGTGGCAATACAGACCTGTTTACTATCTAATGCCATAATAACCTCATCAAGGACCTTTGTGGTGGCTGTTGTGCACCCATATCCCACATGAAAACCAGATTGCAAGTCAGACAAAATATGATTTTTATCGAGGTAGTCATTTAACTGTTTTTGGACAAGTTTCTCCAGATCTGATTTCCAATCAGAAGGGAACTCAGAAAGCTGTAGGGACATGTTAAAGCCTTAGAGCCTTCAGCCGCTCTGCTCCCCATCTTTGGAACTCTCTCCCTCCTGAGCTCCGCAACATTGACTCTCTTCCACTTTTCAAATCCAGACTCAAAACCCACCTGTCCACACAGTCCTACACCATATAACAGTCACTCTCACCATCATCCAGTTTTTGTATCTCTGTTTTATCTGTAAATATGTGTTTTTAACTTTGTCTTGTACAGTGTCCTTGGGTGTCCTGAAAGGCGCTTTCAAATAAAATGTATTATTATTATTATTATTATTATTATTATTATTATTATTATTATTATTATTATTATTATTATTATTATTATAAAGAGTCTTGTGACAGGTGCAGCAATAATACTGGCTGCTGCTTTTAGGAACATGGGATCAATACAATCAAGACCAGCAGATTTGTTTGTGTTCAGCTTGGTGAGTTCATCCTGGACTTCAGAGATAGCGAGAGGTGTGAAGAAGAAACCTCTCTTGCTCGATGAAGAAAGCTGCATATTGGTTGAGATCGTGTTTGAAATATCCATTGTGACTGGATCAGGGTTTGACATTGAGACTATTTGGGTCTCATTAACAAAGTGATAGTTTAGAAGTGAGGCCATTTTAGACTTTTCCGTAACAATATCATTGAATAACATAGAGATTGGTAAAGGAGGGGAAGTAACTCTATTTTCCATTACCTTCACTGTTTTCCAAAATGCCCTAGCATCAGTGCAACATGTGGTTAGTTTCTCATTAAAGTGAGAGATTTTGGCTTTTCTGATAGCCTGTGTCACTTTATTTCTGCATTGATGGAAGGAAAGCCAGTCAACTGGAGAAAGGGTGGAGCAGGCATTCCTCCAGAGGACATTTTTATGGTGAATGAGCTCAGCCAGGTCCTTGGAAAATCAGGGTCTATATCGGTTTTTGATTCTAAATCTTTTCAGAGGGGCATGTTTATTCGTTATCTGAGTGAAAGTGTTTTTGAAAAAAGACCACGCATCTTCCAGGGATGAAAAAGAATTAGTTCTGTCCCATGTCACAGCTGCAACATCTTGGAGAAAAGCTTGCATGTCAAGGTTTTTCAGAGAGCGCTTGGTTACAATTACTGGTGACCTTTTAACTGAAAAGCCAGAACGTACACATGCAATTGCACAATGATCACTTATTTGACTAAAAACTCCTGCTTGATAGTTAGATGGTCTGTTAGTCAAAATTAGGTCAATCAGAGTGGATGATGATAAAGATTTAAGATTAGGTCTAGTGGGCTCAGAAATAATTTGATTGAGGTTTAAAGCATCAAACTGTTGCAAAACTGTGTCTGAGGGGTTGATCATATCCCAGTTTATGTCACCCATAAGGACAAACTCAGAGGATAAGTGTGGTGCTAGAAGTTGACTAAGAGCTGTGAGTGCAGAGGCTGGAGCTGAAGGTGCTCTATAGCAAACAGCAACAGATAGAGAGAAAGTAGTTGAAAACCTAAGTTTTAGTAGCAGCAGTTCAAATGGTTTAGGAACTGATTTAGACAAAACAACAGCACATTGTAAGTGATTTTTAACGTGCATAGCTACCCCACCACCCCTGGTAGCCCTGTCCTGACGATAGATAGACCTCAGACCAGGTGGAGTAGGCCGAGATCCTTAGAACAGCCCACAAAAATAACAGGGGAAAAATATCCATAGTCCCAAAAACCTGGATAAGACTAGTCAGTACAAGCACTTTTTGAAATGTCACAGTAGAAGGTGCACTAAAAAAGGTTAAAAATAGACAGAAGGACATGCAGCCATCTTGGATGAAGGGGTGGAGCTATTGTGCATCACAATCACATTAATTAGTCCACAATACAGATGTTAATGTTACTGTCACATGTTTCTGCTAAATATTTATCACAGTTAATTTTTAAATATATTCTACAATTGTAAAAGGGCCAATATTAATTCTTATGGTGGTATTTTCTGTAGTAATATGTCACACTTCAGAATTGGTTATTGTGACAGCCGGATCTAGTCATCTGTCCAGCGTCCATAGGAACTCAGCCATCAGTGTTTTGTTGTAATAAACTGAGTTCTTGTATCTTGTCACTAATAGAAATGATCAGGTTCAGTGTGTGATTTTTACCTTTTTAGATATTTGATGGCAAAGTATACTGTAATCAATAAGAAACTCCATCTGGCCACTTTCTAGAACCTGAAAACCACTTATTGTTCAATAATTGTGATCGCTTTACGTGAAAGTTTGTGGTTTAGTCCCAGCTCCAACCACTGCATACTGTTGTTGCATCCTTGAGCAAGACACCTCCCTTACCTTGTGCAACATTAATGGTTTGTGTGAGTTATGTGTGAGCGACTACAGAGGCTGTTGGTACACACTGGCCGGCCTCCACATTTCTGTCAGTCATAAAAGTGGCTTAGCACCACTGAGTGTAGAGACTGAATGAATAATAAAATGTAAAGCGACTTTTGAGTGTCCATAAAATCGCCTTTTAAAATCGTTGGTTGTAAAAGTTGGATACTTGGGTTAGGCTCAATTTTCCCTCAAACTAATAAAAAAAGCATAGCATAGGGCTGGGCAATATATATGTGAAAAAATTAATCATGTTTTTTATTTCTCATGTTGATCTTTATTTTTAATTAGATTTTTTTTTTCTTATCAAAATTGAAAAAAAAAAAAAACCTCAGTATTGATTTCTTTTAACAAAAACAAGGCAGACCGTGCAGTGCAGTTTAGCCCAAAAAAATAGCTATTTTTTTCCCCACTGAAGCCCAAACTTTAGTCCAAAACATTACTCACGGACAATTGTAGACCTCTTGATGTTAAAACTAAGAAATACATTCAATACTCAATACCAACGGTGATACAAAACAGCTTTCCCAGTAGAATGTTATTTTCAAGACTAAATCGTAGCTATCTTTTATATTACCATCTGGTTTAATATCGATCTGTAATCCCTCAGTCATCCATGATTGTGACTTTTTCTAACAAGCAGAGACAGCTGGCAGAATCAGTCACCTGTACTATCCGGGGCGAGCCTGTAGACACAGTACACGAGTACAAATACCTTGGAAAAATTTTTGATCTGTTAAAATTTTCAGTGAACACAGGAAGAGCTCCTAAAAATGCCATCAGAGGCAGTATCTTCTGAGGAAGTTTAGGCCATTTGATGTCAGTAAAAACATCATGATGACCTTTCACCATGCATTTATTGAGAGCATTCTGTCTTTTTCATGTATTTGCTGGTTCTACTCAGTTGATCAGAGTAGCTAATATTTGTTCTAAAATAGTTGGTCAACCAGTGAGACCTCTTCCTGCTCTGTGCGACCAACAGGCTGTGAGGGCAGCTCTCAAAATTCTCAGGGACCCCTCACATGTCTTACACTCCAGATTTGAATGGCTGCCATCAGGACTGCGCTGTGTTCGCTGTAGGATTCAGAGGAGGAAATCTACCTTTGTTCCTTCAGTTATCCAGCCCCTAAATGCTAAGCCGTCCCTTCCTCAGCTCTGCAACATCAGAGCACTTTAAAGATGCGCTCATATCTCTGAATTAATGTATGTGTGTGGCTTATTTATTATGTGGAATTTTATATTGTTGTACTGTACACTGCAACTTTCTGTGCTTTTTAATTGCCCCTTGATTGATTGATATTGATTGATTATTGAGGTAGGCGTATACTAGACTATGTGCTCTTATACTTGTTCTGATATGGCTCAAAATCGATAAAGCTATTTACTGTAAGAAAGGTTCATTTCTGTCCTGTGAATGTGACTTTTTTTAGTATCAATACATGCTCAAATTAGTATCGATACTAGTTTTAACATTAGTCCATTTAGGATCATTTGGCTTTTCGATAATTTACGTTATTAGGTTCTTTTTTCAGACCAAAAGTTTGTTTTCATACCTGACACTCGCGGTCTTCCTCAGAGGAGTCACGTGATGTTGCTGTGACATGTCCGGTCGGCTGATTTATCCAGAGAACAACAAACATCGTCACTGGATTAATTAAAGAGGCAGTCGAAATACGGAAACATGCCCACGAGACTATAAACTAGGATGAGGGACTTTTTTACTCTTACACACCTGGGATACTGTCGTGAAGACGTTGGACTGCAGATGGCGCTGTCCTCCTGCCTCCACCGGTAGGAAGACAGTGCCAGAACCTGTAAAAATCAGCTGATCGAACACGCCAAAGCAACACCATCGAAATGATCAGGTATGAAAACAAATCATTGGTCTGGAAAAAAAGAACACTGATTAGTATCTGATTTTTGATACGTTTGACAACCATCACTACCCTTGATTTAAGGTTTGATTTTAGGTGCAAAACACGCTTTTTATATTCCACAAACTGTTCTGAGCTGTTATACGCATGTTATTTTGATCACTTATCGTTTAAATTCTGTTTCATAACACCTCAATGTCTCTGATAAAGACGAGAAGTATATTGAGTGTAGATTTTTTTAGCTTTTTTACTTGGCTCTGCTCCAGCAAAACTCTCTAAGCCTCTGAAATGTGACTTCAGGGAAACGGGCCAGCTGCAGTGGTCCAGATTATCTCTGAGCTAGGTTGGAAATGCTCAGTTTTAAAGGAGACACAGAGGTGCTGATTGTAATAAAACCTGGATCTTAATACATGGCTGACCGCTGAGACCTGCCCTGGTTTAATACTGCGCTGGAGCAAAGGGAAGAGCCTGCTCCTGTCTGTTTAAAAGTTATATAAATGAGAAATGGAGGAACTTAAGCAGAGTCATGCCAGTGGTTCGAAGAGTAGAAAAACTGCATTTATTCTTAAGCACCAAATTAAAGATGGTGATCATGTTAAACTATATGATTATCAGGGGATTTTCTGTAGAAACCTTGATTAAAAATGCTCCAGTCTTATGTGATGTCCCAATCACACTATTTTTATCAAGCTCACATAAATACAAGTACTCAAACCAATCACAATATCAGTATCAAGCTCAGATAAGTATGAGTACTCAAACCAATCAGTCAGTCTTCCAATGAGATACCTGTATTTTCATAAGGAGGAAGTGGAGTGCTGCATCTGTTTACTGCTTTTGGATAATTAAGTCGCTAAAGCCCAGAGCAGGGTAAATTCAGACTGCAGATGCTAAACACCTGACAGAAAACTGCTAACATAGACTTTGTTTATAATGCATAATAAGCCATTTGCTCTGTGGATGAGGGGCTTTTTACAGGACTTTTATACACGCACGATGGTATTGGGTTGAGGTATCGGTACCTTTCCTCAGGCCTTGTATCTACTGGATGGTCTTTTTGCAATTATATCACAACAACCCTAATGATTAGAAACAATTGTATGTTTAAGTAAAATATGTTCAACTGACTATTTACCTTTACAGGCTCTTACTAAACGCAGAATTTCTTGCATTAGCTAGCTGACAGGGCGTCAATATAGTAAATAATTTCCATACAGTGATCCCTATAAAGTTCTTACAGTTGTGCATAAAGTACTTTTTCTTTATAATCACAAACTGTTCCTATTGTTCTATTCCGTTTTTGCTTACGTAAAGGCGGGAAAGGCTGTACTCTGCTCTGTTATGGTTTATTGTGGTTGTGTCTGGAGACTCAATCATTTTCAGTCAGACACTGCAATCTGTTACACATCTTTGCACACGGCCCACAGCATCCTGAAAGTTTCATATGTAAGAGGCCATAGTGTTGTTTTTCTTGTGTACTATATGATTATTTACTTAGTCCACTCCCTCAATCTGAGTGGTGAGTGCTCGCTCTTCACACCAAGAACTTCTAGGGCTGGTTTGGGCCTTTCTGTGTAAAATGCTGCTGCTCTTATTTGATATTTTACGGTACATGAAGTCATTTTCTCACTGTGTAACTGCAATGCACTGTCTCGTTATATGAATGTGTGGACAGGTATTTATCACATTGGTGTTTACATGAGGTAATCCTTTATTCAACAACATACCGGTAGTTTAAAGTAGATTAAAAACGCGGTTTAGGTTCAGGTAAGTCAAGTAATAACTATGCTTAAGGTTATGATTATTCTCCAGGAAATGTAATGTCCTTAAGAAACATGGACACCCAACATGAGTGCTGTTGTGTGTCAATGAATGATTTCTTTATGCACAGAGACATTCTAAAGATTATTTGTCATCGCAAACCTTTCCTCTGTTTGTAGGCGAAGCGTCTGAAGCGACAGGAGCTGTTTTCCAAAGAGGGCCTGACGTGGCAGAAGATCGTCAGTTTCTGCAGTGAACATCAGGAGCAGAGCCTGAACCAGGAGCTCAAAACAGTCCTCCAGGCCGCCAAGCAGATTGGTAACTACCTCCTCTTTAAACTAGGAGAGGACCACATAACCACAAGACTTCTGTGGTCACGAGGGGTGGGCAAAATATCAACAATAATGTAAATGTCGTCTCGAAGTCAAGATGATGCAAGATTCAACATTTGAACATTGAGTATTTACGTTTTTTATTATATTATCTACTATAAATTATAAACAATATGAAAATGTTTGATAAATTATCCAGTTCATTTAAAGATTTCTGTTGGATTGACATACTGGATACAATTTTTGTTACTATCGCCCACCCCTACGCAAGAAGATGTTATGTTTATTGTCATTTAGAAAGATATGACTCTTTATCCACCAACAACATTTTGCTTTTACAAAAGAGTTGAGTATCCTGCCTTTGGGTTCTTTTGTCAGGAGTTTTAATTATTATAGTTTATTGGGATATTTTCTAAAGCAACATTACAATTTGTGACGGGCAGGTATACAGTTTTAACCTCTATTACCATAATTTTTCCCATCTTAAATGTCAGCTATAGCTTTTGGAATTTCAACAACATACAGTACAGGTGTGAAAAAATGCTGTAAACAAAGAAATGCTTTCAAAAATATAAACAATGATTGTTTTTAGCAATTTACAAAATGCAAAGTGAGCGAACAAAGAAAAAGCCAGTCATTAAGAACGATCTTTAGAGAAAAAGTTGTGTTGAACTGATGCTCTTTTGAAGGCAAAGCTCACACCACATTTTGATTTAGATTTCTCGTTTGTTCATTCACTGCATTTTGTTGATTGATGAAAATAAATGAACACTTCCATTTTTGAAGGCGTTCCTAGTTTACAGCACTTTTTCAACACCTGCCTTAAAGTTTTGCACAGTACGGTTACATTATGGGAAAAAAATGACAGTGACATCTAGGGATTTTTATTTTTATAATTTGTAAGCACCACAGGAGAAAAGGAAGAGTATGGAGTAAGCTAGCTGAAAATTTGTTCGTGAATTGTGAGTTTATAGTGTAGCTAGAGACCTGCACAGCTGCTAAAAGTCTGTGTGCTGGGTCCAAAGACAAAAAACTGTAGAAAAGAAAAAAACAGATTTACATCGCAGTTCTTTGGAGCTCTCAGTTTTTTTTATTATTTTAATGGCGCCATATACAGAAATACAACATTTGTGTTTAAATAGTTGTTCAGTTATAGTATTTTGAGTGCAGTTTGAGTCAGATGCAAGAGTTTGAGAGCTTTTGCCACGCCCCCTTTTTAGTCAACATAACATGACTCTAGTCGACTGCAGCCTTAGTGAAATCTGGAAGAGTGAAAACGGCGCTAACGTATTTTTCATTCCGGACCTCAGTTACTTACCATATTAGTTATTACCACAGCAATAACTATCCTCCTTGGGGTCCACATAACATATTATATCATGTAGCGCTAATTAAATGTTTGCTTTACAGAACAGCATCCCTGTATCTCACAGTAAATACAATTCCATTATCTACCCCAGTCCTCTAAATAAGTCCACTCCATTCCTCTTCACTGAAATCTCTTATACGTACGGACTTTTCTGTACTCTCCTGTGTGTCTGCCTCTCACTCATTAGGAAGAATGGACTAATGCTGTTTACCGTGAGTCTTCTTTTCTTTGTTGATGTGCGGATGCTGCCCTCGGCCCTGAGACGGCAATTCTAATAAGAAAGCACTTACGAGGACGCTTCGACCAGGATGAAACGCGTCGTTTATGCTCAAACACAAACTGGAGCCACTGAGCCCAAAACATTTTAATTGGTTTAAATCCTTTTCATCTGTTTCTCCTCTCCACAACCTTACCTTTCGCTCTCCCATCCTCTCTTTCTCTCTCACACTTCCGTCCTCTCGTCCTATGTCATTTTTTTTCACTCTCTTTCTCCTTTCCTTAACTACCTCTCAAGCCTCCTCCCTCCCCTCTATCTATCCCTTCATGACCTTCTCTCTCCTTTATCTTCCTCCCTCTTTTTCTACGTTATTTCTCCCTTTGCTTCTCTCATCTCCTTTCTCACTCTCTTTTCTTTAACCCTTCATAACCTCTCCTTTCTCTTGCTCACCTTCCTTCCTCTCGTCTTATGTCATTGTCCTCCTCTCTTCTCTCTTCCTTTCGCCTCTCCTCCTCTCCCTTCTCAATCCTCTCTCTTTATTCCTCCATAAGCTTCCCTCCTTTCTCGCTCTCTCCCTCCCTCTCTTCTTATGTCATTGTCTTCCTCTCTCCTTTCTCAATTCTCTCTCTCTATTCCTCCATAACCTTCTCTCCTTTCTCTTTCTTTTCCTCCCTCTTATGTCAATGTCCTCTCTCTTCTCTTCCTTTCTCCTCTCCCCCTCTCCTTTCTCAATCTTCTCCCTCTGTTCCCTATAACCTTCTCTCCTTTCTCTCTCCTTTATCTCTCTCTTCTTCCCTCTCTTCTTATGCCATTGCCCTCCTTTCTCTTCTCTCTTCTTTTCACCTCTTCGCCTCTCCTTTCTCAATCCTCTCTCTATTCCTCCATAACCTTCTCTCTTTTCCCTCTCTTCCTCACACTCTTCTTATGTCATTGTCCTCTCTCTTTTTCCTCTCCTTTCTCAATCCTCTTTCTAGTCCTCCATAACCCTCTCTCCCCCTCTTTCTTTTGTCAATCCCCGCTCTCTACGCCTTCATAATTTTCTCTCCTTTTTTCTCTCTCTTCCTCCCTCACTTTCTTTGTCATTATCCTCCTGTCTCTTACCCTCTGTGTTTCTCTTTAACTCACTCACACTACCTCTCTCCACCTCTACCTCTTTCTTTTTTCCTGTCTCTCTGCCCTCTCTCTCCATCCCTCTGCATTTTTCCTTTTTCCTCTTTCCCTCTCTCTCGTCTCCTCTCTCCTGTTTCTCTCCCTCTCCTCATTCCCTTTTTATCACTCTCTCACTCATACTTTTGCTCTCTTTTCCCTCTCCTCCTCTTTCCCTCACGCTCTCTTCTTCTCTCTACATATCCTCCCCTACTCTCTTCTTGTTTCTGTCTCTGTCCCTCTTTTCTTCCTCTCTTTCTCTCCCTCTCCACCTCTGTACACCTCTCAACCCGTTTCTCTTTCTTTTCATCTCTCTCTGCGCCATCTCCGTGACATTTTTCCTCTAATTGGACAATTACTTTGCATTTCTCGTTCTGGTTAGGCATGAATTGTTTGGATATTATTTAAATGAGTTGCGTTGACCTTATACACTGAGCTTATGCTTCGCTCGTAGCACTCGCCAGAACATCTGCCTCACAATAAATAGACCCATCTCATTTCAAGGGCTACGCAAAACACCACTATTGCTAACATCTAACTAGCGATAACAGAAAGAAGCTAATTTGCCATGCTCCTAATAATGACGCTAATTAAAACAACCACTAACATCGCATTTAATTGTATCTTAAATTCAGATATCTTTTCCGGTTTGATTTCAAGGCATACACTCTCCCTCTCCCTCCTTTTTGCAATTATAGCGCTCACCCAGCATCAAAACATTGTTATCGCAGTGGGTATTGCTAAGAAGTCTTCAAATGAACTGTCTGGCCTTTTACTTGGAGTAATATTAGCATTAAGGCAAAAGGAGCAAAGGGAAGGAGCTCTGAGACCAGGGTCTGATGAGGTGACGACAATTATACAGTAGACCGGGGAGCCTATGTCTGATCCTGGACAATTTTTGGCCTATAGAAAGATTTTTAACTCTTTTGGAAGTAACGTGGTTTAATTTAGCACTTGGGCTGTGTCTGACCATTGATGTAGCGTTAGTTTAAACTTTTTGGAAACTTTAAGAGAATAGGCTTTATTCACGCTTAAGTCACAAACCAAGAAGACGATTGGAAACCTGAAATGACAACTTCCGATGTAGTTCCTGGGCTCGCCGACCGACTGTGATAAGACCGTGAAGTAAATGTGATCGTTGGTAAAATGAAGACTCCATACGTATGTGGTGTTTGGAAACATCTTGAATTTGCTGCCCTCGTCTCTTCTAATCACATGTACCCAGTGCTGTCGGAGTTGTGCGTCAGTGGAAATTATTAAAACTGTGGTATGTTTGTAATTGATGAGCCGAACATAACGGAATGCTACAGTGACAGGTAGATGAAGAAAACTGGGACATTTTCAAATTCTTCCTCGATTTTGTCAGACTACTGCGAACAGAGCCCGTCGGAAGTTGTCATCGCATGTTTCCAAACATCTTCCTGGTTTATGACGTAAGCGGGAATAAAGCCTATTCACTATTAAAGCTGTTGCCTTTTTTTTCTTAACTCAGTAAATATGCAATGTAACTAAGACACCTGATCTAATTTTTGCTTAGTAGGGCTAAACGATTTTGAAAAAAATATCAAAATGTGCTTTGTCTGACTTAGCAATACAATTCATGTTTTAGAAATTCTGTTCAAGAGTCTGTTCAAAGTTTAAATTGTAAGCGCATCCAGGAGAGCTGACAAAAGGATCACAAAAATCATATTTCAGAATATGTTAGTACGTATTGAAACTACGGGGTTCACAGTTTTTATGCTTTTGCTGTTTGTGGAAGAAAGTTTTATTAGGGACTGGGCGAGACACAGTTTCTACAAGACGAGATGTGTTGAAATTCAGTCCACAAGATTGAGACATGATGAGATTTTGATATGCCATTCAGTTCATAAATTTAGCTTTATTTAATTTGACAGCTTTGGGATCGCTGTAGCAGTGTTTTTTGGTATCTCAAGAGGAGTTACTCAACAAAGTGAACCCTGTTTTCACCCTAAGCAAATCTAAAAATCTACGGAAAAAATCCCACGAGATAATTTTCCTCATGTGTGCACAATCTCACAATCTTATGTCTTGTGAGATCGTGCACCACGAGATCTTAATCCATCCCCAGTTAAAATAGCAGCCTATTGTGATTCATCTTGTGGCCCTATCGCTTGATATGTTTTCAACCGTCATTAAAGAAGTTGAATGCCAAACAATTTTACAAAATGTATTTCAGATGAATCAAAGTTTCAATTTGAATGGTCTCAATAAACACACTGAAAAAGCGGTATGCGAAGTTAGGTTTAATGTTATGCAGAGGAAGAAATATCTCATCTCTACGGGGTCTTATTCAGTTTAAAACTTGCTACCTAATACCTATATAATTCAGACTTCTCCAAACATATTCTGAAATGCATGGGATTATTATATCAGTTCAGCAGTTTCTATTTCTATGCCTTCTCAAAATGTTTCTAAAAATGTGCTCTATGAACTGAATCCTGATGAATCTTGATTTTAAAACTTCGATAATGAGGCAGTCCCAATCCCAAAGCCTGTCAGAAACTGAATTGTTTTTCAAAGAGGTATTATGCAAAAATCTACATGTCTGAGCAATCTTGTGATCTCTCTTGTGATATATGTGATGTGTTAGCAACTAATACCCTGTAGAAGTGTAATCCCCCTTCTTTGATTCACAATTTCTTGTTTTTTCGACAGTGGGTTCCGAACATGGACAGGAGACCATTGAAAGCGCTGGGGTCTTTCTGTTTGAGACCTTCCACAACAAAGACCACGTGGGCACAGAGGAGACCCGTTCTATTAAGCAGATGTTCGGGCCCTTCCCCTCCTCCGCCGCCGAAACCGCCTGCTCATCCGTCGTCAAAATCGTAGCGAAGATCGGCGATTCTCGAGTTGAAGAGTTCGTCCAAAACCAAAGCTCACGCCACGACCCCAAGAAGGGCTTCTGTTTTGGACGCAATATCCAGTTTTCACATGAGACATACCCTCTAGAACCTTTACAAGACTTCCCAGAGAATGGTTTTGAAGAAGTCGATATAACGTTGGATTTTAAGAACTTTTTTGCCCATCAACAAACCTCGAAAAAAGCGTCGAGCGAGAATGGAGCTTCGAGTTCAGGGCAAAGAGATCGCAGTGCAGAGGATGAGGGCGTTTTGAGGACAGAGGTGGAGAAGTATCTGAATGGAGGGAACATGATTTCGTCCAGCGTGGAGGAGCTGTGCACGTCTCTGTTTGAAATGCTGTCGTCGCCGCGAAGCAACGACGAACTGCAAAACGAGGTACGCACAACACACAGATACTACAAGAAAGGTCTGCTCGTATTTGATACTTTGCAGCTGATGTCTGAGCTGTTTTTATACAGTTTGCCCAGAAAGAGCTGGTTGAGTTGGAGCTACAACAAGTATTGGTGAGCTGATTTGTACTGTTAAGTGTCTGAGCCAGCGAGCATTAGCCAACAGTTTTTCAGTAAGTCACTCTCACCACTTTTGTTCAGCACCTAAACATGAACGTTCGTATTGTTCACGGGCTCCTGAAAATGTGTTGTTTAAATCCAAATTGTATTTTTTCTTGAGTTTTCAGACTATTTTTAAGCTTTTTGACTGTGTTTGCTAACGTGCGCATAGTGTCTAAATGGTAATGGCTGATCATTTTGCCATAAAGACAACACCCCCAGCCCGATGTCACTGCTGAGTATCAGTAGCAACAAAATCACTTGCATTTCTGACAGTTTAAGGTGGATAGATGGATAGGTGAACTTTATTACTCTCAATGGAAATTCAAGGTTGTCTAAAACAACATTCTTTGACAAATAGTAGAAGACAAATAGTGCCAAGGTGATTGGAGTATCTTGAAATAAAACATGCATATTTCTCATAGTTCTATGCTTTTTTTCTGTATATTTTCCAATACAAGAAAAGCGCAAATATAAAGAAATCACTTGCATTTCTGACAATTAAAGGTGCTATTTTAGATCATTTTGAACTCAGTAGTATAATCGTCCAAGTAATTTATCTAGGTTTTTGAGAAAAACAGGTGCATAAATGTCAGCTGAGCTCCATCTAATTTTTGTGTAATGATCTTTTTAAATATGTGTCACATCGCAGGATGCCCTTTGTATTATAGCATTAAACAGATTCTATCTTTTTTAGACTTAAAGTGGAGATAAAGGTGTAATTTTATCAAATAGTGTACATGCTTACACTTAAAATACCTTTATTTTTCATAATAGCATTTTTGTGTTTTTTGTGAAAATACAACAATTTCATTCTAAATCTATATACACTAGGGGTGTGTTCAAAAATCGATACGGGATACATCGTCATTGGGCCTCTTTGGCGATACACGTATCGATACGGAGGCGTCAGTATCGATATTTTACATGCAACAAACATTATTTATCAAGCTTCAGCAAACTGCGTCTGATAAGTGATCCTTGCTTGCAATGCGCATTTGGTATTGTCAAAGGCAGCATTCCTTCTGCACTACAGCCTTGTTAAGGCCATATCTTAAGTTTACTCTCATCAAAGGAGCTGCATGTCAGCATACAGCCTTGTTAAGCCATGTTTACATTAATAAACTTAACATCCACCCGCCATGCGATTACACAACATTAAAAAGTCAAGCCAGATATTCACCGTACTTATTTTTCCAATATTGACATGCTATACATCGTTTGAAAGCTTAATTCCTCAGTAAAACCACCATATCATTCATTTTATGCCACACAGCGAGCCCAAAGAGCCATAATTTATAATTCCCGAAAATATTCATCGCATTTCTTACCTTTGAGCCGGTTCTGTCGGTCCGAAACGGGTCCAATCCAGGAATAGCTGTGCTCAATTAGTCCGTAACAGTCCACAGAAAAAGAATATCCAGTTGCTTTTTTCATAAAATAATTTCATGTGGAGAAATAATCCAGAAAGTCCGAGTTTGTCTGAATGGATGAGCGACGCATCTCTCTACTACTCTCGGTCTTGGTCCTTAGCATAGCTAAGCGCCTAGCTCCTGTTAGCGGTGTGGGGTATGTTTGTTTTCTCCACACTCTTAGCTACAAAACAAGCGTATCCAGGCTTCGGTCCGGCTACGGGGCGCCGCGCTACAGCTTGGGGAACAAAACGAGTGCGTCCAGTTAGCGGCGTATTACGCATGACCGAGGGACAGTTCCACGGCAAAACCTCTTCAGTCATTGATTCTTTCAGGAAATGATTGACAGATCAGAGTAGCCTATGAAAAGATGATTTCAGTGGTGGGCCCCATGTGGGGCAGAGGTGCTGTAGTGATAGGCTAGCTCCATGCGCTCTGTGTATGGAGACTCTCTCCTCCTCTTACGCACACTCACAGGTGGAGGCACACGAGACATATGGAGCTAAATTTTTGGCTTGTTTTAGTTTTATCTTAAGAAAACATGTCTAAACTTCAGAAGATGGTTTATTTATTACACATGACATCTTATTATAGTTTGGAACATCTGGTACATATTTGAACACTTGTGCCGAGTGCGGCTGTTAACAGGTTAATCAAGGGCAGTTTCTGCCTTACAGCTTCTTCTGTTACATTGTAACTGATGCGCTACACCAAAATAAAAATAACATTTGAGTAAACATCTGTCTTTTTTTAAATTATAGGTAACGTAATGTAAAATATCGGGATACGTACGCCTTGAAGACCATGTATCGGCATACCCCTGTATCGCGAATCGTATCGTATCGAAACCCCTGTATCGCGAATCGTATCGTATCGCAAGGTTGTTGGCAATACCCACCCCTAATATACACGTACTATGCATATTTGTGCACAGCTGAGTTGAATTTTGGAGGAAGAAAAAGATTATTTAGAAAGTAATTTAAAGTGGGCGTTGTGTCAAGTAGGGCTGTTGCAATAACCGCAAAAATGAATCACCGCGTTACTAAGAGGCGCACCAGCACATGACCAACGTTTTGCTATTCTACTGTGAGCTAATTCATGTTTGTGTGGCTCTGAGCAAATGGGTTCAAATACTGGGACCATAGACAGTTTAAAGAATATAAACAGTCTATGATTTGGACCCGACCTGAACTCGCGCACATTAAAACTCACGTGTTGTGCTCCACTGCAGCTGGATGTAGTATCTGCAGGGATGCGCCTTGCGAGCACGTGGTTCTGTTTGCGTAACAAATCACCCTTGGTTTTGCTATTTACACTAAAGTGCACTGTTTGGGACCTGTCTGAAGTCACCCACACACTCACAGGATTTACCGCACACAAAAGCTTTCAGTGGAGTTTGGGACTAAAGCTCCTGGATCATAGAGCGAGGAGCACCTGACGCAGCCTATGTGCTCTTGATGTGTCCGTCCAGGTGAGGAGGTTTGTCTTTGCATGTCTGATTCATGACCTGTCTCGTTCACGCTGGAGCATCGTTTGTGTGGTTTCGATGCATAACTATGAAACTACGGTATTCACGCGTCTGCTCCGTGCGCACAGGACACCATGCGCCTTTTTCTTGTCTCTTGCCGTTTTCATTTGGTAACACATGCAAATACGAAAGTCCTGCGCTCTTGTTTGTTAATCAAAGCTACAGAACATGCTTTAGGCGAGGCTATGATAGGACCCAACTCCCCTGCCCCCGCTTTACCTTTTCTCATTGAGTTATCCAACCCTTTGAGCCACTAAATCGCACCACAGGAGAAATTCCCTAATCGCGACAGCCCTATTGTCAAGTACACAGATAAAATAAGATGTCTGGATGATATGTGTTTTTTGTTTTTGTTTTTTTGGCTGTAGTTTCTCTGATTGGCCGAGGAGAGAGCCACACATATACAGCAGCGCCACAAATGACAAAGCGATATGCAAAAACACTATCAAACAATAGGAAGGCTTTTAAATATGATTAAAGTATAAAAAAATCTATTGTAATTTCTCGTACTGACTCAATTTGACAATCCATTTACATTTTGATTACCGAGACATTTACAAGCACATCTTTGCATATGGATTTCCAATGCATCTCCAATGCATCATCCAATTGTTAAGATAATCCCCCCACAGTGGCTCAAGTTGTTAGAATTCTCATTCACCAATTGTTGAGCAAGGCACTTCACCCATCTTTCCTAGTTTGAATGTATTTGAGTGAATGAGTGTGACAGAGATTCGTCAGTCAGTCTTCCCAAGGGCAGTTGTGACACCGGGAGTCGTGCATCTTCACAGAGTAACAAATAATGAACACATAATGCACTGCAATGCATAATGTGAATATCTTGAACGAAAAGCTCTATAAAAGGTTGATTTATCACAAACACAGCTTGTTCAAGGCCATGTTTTCATTCTCATAGTAGGCTGTGCTGAGGCGTACCTGTTGTTGTACTATGGTTGGATGCTTTCATCGGTATATTACATATTCCTGTTATTGTATTGATCTTGACCTTCACATATCCCTGAGCTGTAGCTGGAGCAGAGCCTGTGACACAGAGGGCACGTTGTCCTTGGCCTTTTAAAACCAGAGCTTTAAACACATACCAGACCTCCTCATAGATCTGACCTATAACTTCACGTTGTAGATGCTTAATGTACAGAGACTCCTGACATGGCCTTGTGTGTGAGGGCTTGTGTTTGTTTTTGTAGCACTTGTTTTCTTTGGCTCACAAAATGGGCTGGACAGTAAACCACACAATACAGCCAGTGCACACAGTGGACAATCACAATTTTAACTGATTTTAATCAAAGTCAGAGCACGGACTGTTGGTCTTTCAAACAGGTCTTATATAATTAAGAAAGTAGGAGTACATTTCATAATAATCCTTGACAATTATGATTATTAAAAACTCTTAATTGAATTAATTTGGTTAGTTGCCCTTCCCAAGTACATGTTCTCGCCCTGTCTGCATAGGTTCTAGGTACTCAGACTACGTTTACACTGAAACGAATCACCGGATCACCATATTAGAAACGATTTGCATCCAGACACAAGTAGTAGTAGTAGTAGTAGTAGTAGTAGTAATTTATTTTTTTCGAGCATATGATACTTGTAGTACACAGAATATGTACAATGTCATTCAATTTAAATAAACAAGGTTACACAGTAAAAAAAGAATGGATATATGGACACAAATACAAATATATACCTATATATACATGCCCGAAAAGGAGTGGGTAGAAGTAAAACTTATTATATCCCACCCCTTCTCCCAAAATTAGTAATGATCCTTATTTTTGTTTATACAATTAACCGGTGACAGTGGTTGGCTGCCAAAACTTGAATACTTGTCCAGTGTTAAGCAAATTACAATAAGACAGGAAAGAAAAAAACAAAACAAAAAAAAAAAAAAAAAAAAAAAAAAAAAAAAAACAGTGACATTAATGTACGTATAGTATGTAAAATACAACATGCTTCATTTGTTATATATATATACGTGAGCAATGTAATATACATAAATATCAGTGCAAAAAGTTTTATTATTATGAGTATCATCATCATCATCATCTGCATCATTTTGCTCTTATATTTAGCCTCTAGTTATCACCATTTATGTAATTTCTTAAAATGTTACTTTTATATCTGCATGAAAATTGTGTTTATTGGAAGTATTTGATTGGAAGTATTTGTGCTGATGGTATTAACTTAGTGTGAATGGTGTGCGTGGTGCATTAAAAGTGGCAAAGTGTTTTGTGAACCTGCTGCCAGAGAGGGGTTGCCCCCGGACAACAGGACCACCCTTTGCCTTGTGTCTTCTGTTGTGCATTAAAAGAGACAAGATTTTGGAGGTTTGCTGCGAGAAGAGAACATCTCCCCACAACAGAGCCTCCATCTGCCCTGATCTGGTGATATTGAGGACAAACATAGTAATATGTACAGTATATCTTTTCTCGTTTAGTTATTCGTTTATTACCATCAGCACAGGGACCTCCATCTGTAATCAGTTTAGTCTGTGTTCCTGTGAACAGAATTTAGGTTGTCATAAAATAACGATAATAATAATGATGATAATATCAATACCAATATCAATTATCAATAATAATAATACTATCAATTACAATAATAATAATAATAATAATAATAATAATAATAATAATAATAACAATAACAAGAGTAATAATGATACTAATAGCAACAGCAACAATAATTGAACAAATAAATATCAAGCAAGGGAGTTAGAAATGATTATATATTCAACTACAATCATAATCAATTTTCATAATCCAATTATTGTTCAGTTTTGATAAACATAATACACCTTTATAATATTGATTTATATTGTTCTATAGTATAAGATTTATACACCTTTTTAAATCTTTTGATTGAGGTGCACTCTTTTAATTCATCACTCAGGTTATTCCATAAATTTACTCCTGTAATTGAGATGCAAAAGCTTTTTCTAGTTGTTCTTGCCTTAGTCTTTTGGAAAATTGCTGCTCCTCTGAGATTATATGGACTCTCTCTGGGCTTGAACATCTCCTGGATACTTTGTGGGAGCATGTGGTTGTTTGCCTTATACATCACAACGGCTGTATTCAGATTGATCAGGTCATTTAATTTTAATGTATTTAGTTTAATAAAGAGAGGGTTAGTTGGTGCATAATATTTAGCCTGATTGACAATTCTTATTGCTTTGTTTTGAAGTAAAAATATAGGGTTAACGTTTGACTTACAATTGTTCCCCCATGTCTCCACACAATAATTAAGATATGGAAGAACAAGAGAACAATACAATACATAAAGTGAATTTTGGTTTAAAAAGGTTTTATTTGACACATTTTGGCAATAGTTTTAGCTAATTTAGTCCTTAGATTATTTATATGTGGTTTCCAACTTAATTTACTATCAATAATAATCCCCAGAAATTTATTTTCATATACTCTTTCTATTTCTGTATGATTAATTCGGATTTTAATTTGTGTATTAATTTTTCTATTTCCAAAGATTATATAATTTGTTTTATTTAAATTGAGTGATAGTTTATTGATATCAAACCACTTCTTTAATATTTTGAGCTCATTCTCTACTGTATCCAGGAGCTGATCTAAGTCTCCTCCAGAGCAGTAAAGACTGGTATCATCTGCAAACATTATACACTTCAGTTTTTTTAATATTTCACAGACATCATTTATATACATAATAAACAATTTAGGTCCCAATATAGAGCCTTGTGGGACTCCATGTGTAGTTCTTCTTATATCTGAATCAACATTATTCATATGTACAAACTGATGTCTGTTGCTAAGATAACTATTTAGCCAAGCATGTGCAATTCCTCTGACACCATATCTTTCCATTTTTCTCAAAAGTAATTCATGGTCAGTGGTGTCAAAAGTCTTGCTTAAATCAATAAAGACCCCGACTGTATATTGTTTTTTGTCTATTGCTGTTGTTATCTCTTCAACTAGTCCCATGACTGCCATTGAAGTGGACCTGTTTACTGATGGGTGCTCAATAAGTTATTTTTCACAATGAAATTGTCAAGTCTGTCTGCAAACAATTTTTCTAAATTTTTTGAAAATTAAGTAGAGTAGGGAGATGGGTCTATAATTGGTGAACTGGTTTCGGTCGCCATTTTTAAAAATTGGGATTACTTTAGCAGTTTTCATTTTATCCGGGAAGATGCCTATACTAAAGGATTGATTGCAGATATATGTAAAAGGTGTGACTATACAGTTTATAATATCTTTAACCAACCACATATCTATATTAGAGCTGTCAGTAGACCTCTTGTTTTTAAATTCTCTGACTATTTTTATAATTTCACTTTCGTGTATACTCTGGATGAATATAGAATTTGGATTCCGTCTGGTAATCTCTTCGTTTAATCCATCAGTATCTTCAGGCTCTGTAATTTTATTTGCTAAAGTGGGCCATACATTTACAAAGAAGTCATTGAATGTATTTGTTATTTCATTTGTTTTCTCTATAGTTATACTGCCCTTTAAAAAGTGGTTTGGATATTGGGCTCTTTCATTTCCCTTTCTAATTATTTTATTTAGTATTTTCCAGGTTTCTTGGACATTAGATCTATGTTGTTCCAATTGTTTATGATAATAATTCTTCTTATTTGTTCTTATAATATTTGTTAGTTTATTTTTATATGTCTTATATTTGTGTTCAATTTCTTTTGTTCTATGTTTTATATATAGTTTATATAGGTGATTTTTCTTTTTGCATGCATTTTCTATTCCCTTGGTGATCCATGGTTTATCTATTTTTTTTATTTTTAATCAAAATTTGTTTTTGTGGACAGTGCTTGTCATAAAGTCTGAGTAATGTTGAGAGAAAGGCGTTATATGCCCTATCTGGGTCACTGGTGGCATATACCTCCTCCCATAACTGTGAACACAGGTCTGCTTTGAAGGCGGCTATAGCCTCAGGTGTTCTGTGTGTCGCCTCATCTTAAAGTTGACTGGATTTGTTTCATTATAATTTTTAAAAATGTATGTAATATACCAAAAACTGGAAGATGGTCACTAATGTCATTTATAAGTAATCCGGCTGTAACATGATTATCCATTGTATTTATAAAAAATGTTATCTATTAATGTACATGTCTGGATTGGTGCTAGTCACATGACTAGGCTGGTGTCACGACACCACGACACCACGACACCACATGGGCGGTAAAATCAAGGCAGTGGAACGCCGTGTCTGAAGTTGCAGCAGCCGATTTTGAGCCAAGGAAGATGGCGAGCGTGGAAACAGTATTTTCATGGATCAACACTGTTTTGCGTTTGTCTAGGGTTTGTTTAAACTGTTTTGCATAATAGCCTCGCATGACCGATGTCACAAACCCAGTGAATGAAGAAGGCCTAAGTCACAGTGACATGGTCCAATAAGGACCCTAAAGTCCCTATGTCAGTGTATCAGCGTTTTCATATATCCACACGGTGCCGGATCAGATCTATACTCGGGTGAATATGTGGGAGCTGGCGGCTCCAGATCGTTCCATTTCCGGAGCCGTTTTCCATCGGATTAGTGTGGACGAACACTGTATCCACAATCAAAACGACTTGAATACGTACTAGTGTGGATGGGGCCTCAGTTTCTTCCCTCCCTCCAAAAACATTTCGGTAGCATCCTAATGATTCACTCTTTCACAATGAGTATGCCCTTTTCACAAGAGTTGCTGCGTTTCCTGATTGTTCTTTTTATTTATTTTTATAGATTTAGTGAGATTTACTACAATGTTACTACTATTTGTGAGTAGTCTAACATTGCTGGCATTTAATTCAGAGAAATTCAACTTGCATTACGTCAGTCCCACATTCTGAATCCTCAGTATCACAGATTTATAGCAGGTGAATGGAGCCTTCCTGTGCACTGTACCCACTGTTCTTCTGCAGCAGTGGAAATGTCAGCGTCGCGGGGTCACCAGAGAAATAACACCACACGGGGCTGTTCTATTGTGGACTCTAATGGGCCCAGTGCAGTAGCCTTTACACTGGACAGGCTCACACAGGGCTGCAGGCGGAACCATGGAACCTGTGGACAGTAAAGGTGGGAGATGTATTGGAAAAATGCTAATATCGCAGTAGTTGTTTTGGAAATATGCAAAATTAGAATATCAAGTAGATCATATTGATACTTTGCAGACGATGTGGAAAGCTAACTAGAGGCACTGCCCTGTCTGAGGTTCGTTTACTCAAGTTCTAGTTCTAGACAATATGTACAAATTAAGTGTATTATTGATTCAGAATAGTTTATTCTTGTAGGACATTCTGATTTTATAATGCAGGTGTTTTTGTTATGAAAAGATCCTTTGGCATGTGTTTTGTAGTCTGTATAGACCCTTTTAGTGTTAAACACCAATGACGCAGGCCACGGTTGTCCAAGCTTTTTTCATTGAGGGCCACATATTAAAACTCAGGCCAGCATGAGGGACAATCAAGGGTCATAAACTGGTCGTGTTGATGTGATGTGACAGTGATTAATTGTCACATGTGCATTTATAACAGGTTTGAATGACCCTCCAGACCTTTGTTCATGCTCAGACCCTCAAAAGGACACACTACATTTGCTTGATCAAGGTAGATTTTAAAAAAATGCAGTAAAAAGTACTACTTGCAGTAGTATGGGCCAATTCACCTGGAAGCTTGAGGGCCAAAACAATTGGTCCATATTCGGGCCATGGTTTGGACATGCCTAACGTAGGCAGAAGTTTGGCAGAACTCAGCAGTTTGTCAAGTCGTGTGAAAGGATTATTGTCAAAAGATCAAGAATATTTCCTCAAGCTGAGTTTGACAAACGGTGTCTAACTGCCAGATCCTTGTGCGATCAGTTAGTAAAAGTTTAAAACTTTAGTCCGCCGGTAGATTCTGACAAGCACACACAGAACAACTAGACATTTTGGTGCTGGAAATGTTTTTTATCTCTGTCTTCTTCTGTCCGTGTTCAGTCTGAATGATTCAGAATGAATGTGGAACAATGCTACTCCTGTTGCCAAATTTCGCATGTATGTTTTTTTTTTTATCACTTCCGCTCTAAAAGGGTCTATGCTATAGTAACGATTATGATAAAAAATAGGGTGAAAAAATACAACTGTGATGATTTTTATAGTTGACTAGTCCTCCTGATTAGTGGATGAATCTTGCGGGCAGCCTTAATTTACCCTGACTCACGTGGAGACGGACGCACGCAGAGTCAACAGGACCCCTCAGTCCAACAACACGGGAACTTCCAAAGGCAACGGTGCGAGTGCTTGTCTCCAAATGTCAGCTACGTGAGGCTCATGTGAACCAAGAGGGAGAAGGGGAAGAGAGAAAACAGGGAGGAGGGAGGAAAGTAGGCAGGTGGACAAAGATGGAGTTTGTAAAAAATACAAGGAAAAGTTGAAAAGGATTTATGCTGGAACAAAGAAAGGTAAAGTGTAAAATTCTTTTTTTATTCTGGATGTTGCAATGCATCGTCACTGGAGTTGTATTGAGTTGGAGTTGATTTTGCTTGGGGTTCTCGATACTGACAGCAAATAAGTTCTGCATGGACTACAAAGCTTCCCAGAGAATTGGTGAACTTTGTGATGGATTGGAGCGCGAACTTTTCCCAAATTCTTGTTACGACCCAGCTCTGCTAGGGACAGGAGAAGTAACAAAAAACAAGATGGAAAATGGAATAAATGAAGCAATTTAATTAAAGGGAAGTACAAGGTAAATTCAATAATGTTGAATGGTTGAATTGAAACGCAAAGTGTAGTTTAATAACATTTAGAGGCATAAGTGGTTGGGGCGGAATAAGTCTAGTTAGATCATATGGTAATGTTAAGAAATGTACAATTATTTTGTGTTTAAAATGTCATTGTAATGCATAAAATATGTGATTTCTTGAATGTTATTTTAAAGGGCAAGGCATAGTTTTGAATATGCGGCCCATTTGAAAACATTTGTTCTTACTTCTCTGCCCTCATCTTTTCTAAATTGAATATGTTCTCTCTGAGGCACCTCAGGCCTGGACAGTTGACTCTGGACCTGTAGCTGGAGCAGGTGTGGAGTTATTACAGTGTTAATGCTTTTGAATGGCTGTAGCCGCGAGGACAGAGCAGGCCGAAGGAGAAACTCATCATCGCTCTCCAAGGACACATTTCACCAGAGTTCATAAAATGGGAACGAAAATCACTTTGAGAGGGTAAAAGCCAAAACTCACTCAATGCGTAGTGTGCTCTCCCCAACACAGCATTTATGTGGGTATTGGAGAGACGGGGATGTTTGGACTGTTGCCATTGTATCTAATTACCAAATAAAAACAAAATATTATGTTTTGAATGGGAAAATGTCCTCAAAATGGCACCTATAAACAGGTAACTGAAAACCATAAATCACTGGTACAGTTTATGTCAGTGTTTTCTACGAAATTTGGTTGACAATGTGGTTTGATTTAGCCTTGATGTTCAATGTATGGTGTAAGTGTGTTGTTTTTCCATTGCTAATCCTGTTTCTGAGTTGGTTGAGTCCAAAAATATATGGTCAGACTGTTAAAAACACCAATGTTTACGGCCAAAATATCTAAATAGTGATATTTTGCGATGCTAAATTTGCTGATGTTATATTATCGTGGGCTGTTTTGTCATCATATTAGCAAGAGTATTTTAGGTATCTTTTACAAAATTATTTTGTTTCTGTCCTGCAATTTTGTTTAGAGAAAAGATAATATATTTAACATATTCACGGTTTTGATTAGGACACAACTGATCGATACCAATATTATCGGCTGATGTGGATAGTTGGAGAAATGTAGTTCATATTAGGGATGTAACAATATCCAAAACATGATATACATCTCACGGTAGGGGTGGGACAAGATACAATTTCTACAAGACGAGACGAGACACAAGATTGGATCTACAAGAACAAGACAAAACGAGATTTTAACATTATTTAGGTTATAATAAATACACTGGGCAATTCACTTCCCTTTTAGCCTCACCATTTTTGATTTACTTTATTTAATATTTCTGCTCACCCCTATGAACTAACATCAAGGACCATGTTGTCCACCCTCCTGTGGGCTCACCACCTGCAGAGGGGTTCATGGGGGGGGTCAGGTGCTATGAGTATTGGGCAGCAAACTGCCCCCGCGACCCAGCCGGATTAAGCGGGAGATGATGGATGGATGGATGAATATTTCTGCTGTCATCAGACTCTGCTTTTTCAATCCAAATGTAAAAACACGAGGAAAAAATCTCACAAGTTTAAATTTCAATTTGTGGCCATTTTGTCTCGTGAGATCTTGTAGCACGAGATCTTGTCCCATCCCTATCCCACGGTATACAATATTTATTGCAATATTTTGTGGAGGCTCACAAAACTGTGAATAGAATACACTACTTTTTCCTACCACAATGCCTTTATAAGACTTAACCCAAAGAGCTAAGGTTTAAAAGTGCTTAGAACAGTTATTTCTTCATGTAATCTGCACTGAAACAGAGCAAAGGATCATGGTCTATGTAGTTCCCTCTGTTTTTTTAGCTATTGCTGCACCATGATTATTAATTTAAGCAGAGACCTGTAATTCACTGTATTGTGATGGTCCATGATATTATTGAGACCTTTGATAACACGTTACCACAGTATTTTGGTTATTGTTACATCCCTGGATTATATAGTCCATGTTATACCTTGTTATAAATCTTGTATTTTGTCCTGTTAAAACTTGATCTGTTCTTCAATTATTGGAGTTTACACATTTAGATTTTTGTCTTGTGATGGCTTTGTTTCTTTTTCTCTGGCTCTGGTTTTCACTTGGTTTGGTCCTGACTTTGTCCCGGGATATTTCTGTGGACGAAGCCGTTTTTCATTGTTTTTACCTGTTTTTGTTGACCAATATTTTAGACCCAATTTAGTCCTGTGTCTGAGTCAGGTTTGTCCTGACAATCCCTCCAATTATTAAACTAGTCCTTGGACAACCCAGCACTCTCCTTAGATGACATCCAATATGGCAATTTTACTTTTTTTTACAACCGCTACGAGACAATAGTTACCTGAATCCCTTATAAAAGCAAACCAAGGACTGAAGCAGCGATGCCCTCTACAACACTGACCCCGAATCAAAGGCTCCCACTGTGCACACGATTGCTTTCCCCAGAGACCCCCATCCAGCCAGAGACCACCTCCATTCTGAATCCAGCTTTGAAAAGAAATGGGGGAAAAAGTCATTGTATTGTTTGTCACTGGTGCAAATTATATACCTCTTGCTGCACTATTTTCCAATTAAAGAGAGGCGACTTTATCACGGTCCGCCTCTCCACAGACGTCTCTCCTTACAGTGATATTGATGAATGCTGTGTCAGGTTGGTATTATGGCTTTAATTGTGCTCGGGTTTGTGCTTGTTGTGTAGCTGTCACACGTTAAGTGCCAGGTGGCTGTTCGGAGGCTAAGCGCAGGAGCAGATTCGGTTGCAGACTGGTGGTAATTAGCAGGTGTTCAAGCCCCAGCTCCAGACTGCACCGGGCTACTGTGTGTGTGTGTGTGTGTGTGTGTGTGTGGATTCACGATCGAATGAAGCATGGAAAACTCCTGGACATTTACTGACGTACCATGACAAAAAAAAGCAACTACTTTTTATCTATATTTGCAACTTGTATTGGTACTTCACTGCTGAAACCCTCAGTATCCCCTGGTGGGTGAAGCTGGAGGCACTGCTCTGTATAAAGCTTTCTTACTCAAATTAGTAGGGATGCACCAATACCACTTTTTTGAAAACCAATATGAGTACGAGTACTCCCTCAGTGCAGGAAGAAGCGCTACCGCAGATCATTCATCCCCACCGCGGTCAGACTGTACAACTCCTCTGTGCAATAACCATGTCTGTGCCACTGCTGGACTGTGACAACTTGCACTGTTTTTGTACTTTCTTTATTTTATATATATAGTATTTATATTTCAATTCTCTTTGTAAATTTTGTACATATACTTATTCACTTTATATTATTATTTTTATTATTATTTCTATTTTTATTATTGTTTATCTTGATTGCATCACACTTTTTCCCCTTTTTTGTACTAAACTGTCCTGGAGCTACTGTGACTGTTGAATTTCTCCACTGTGAGATCAATAAAGTCCTATCTATCTTATCTTATCTTACAATCATTTCTGTACTTGCCGATACCGAGTACCAATACCGATACTTTACCAATCTTACAAATGCGCAAGTGCAAAAAAAAATATGTTTAATAAACCCGGAAAAAAGTTCAAACACCCATGATATTACCTCTACACTCCAGGCTGTCTTCCTAAGAACTTTGAACTTTTCTTTCATTTTATTATTATTATTATTATTATTATTATTATTATTATTATTTAATTTAGCTTTGATTGTGAGTGAGAAATGTAATATAACATTTTCTTATGTAAATATGAAAATTTGACAATAAACTTTTTCAATCTTGATTATAATGTGTTTAATGCAGCTTTGCGCACATTTGTTTACATTTTAAAGAAACAAAACTTAAAACTGCATAGCTCATTTGCATACAGTATATGCGCTGAAAAAAAAAACAGCTTGTGCACTGATGTGGGCAGCTTCTGTCAGACTAAAGGACATGACTCTGAGTGTTCTTTCTGTGACAGAGGGATGTTCTGCTGATGGTGAGTCTGTTCTGTGCGTTTGTCGCGTTGGAGTTGGTTCATGTTAAACTTTTCAGAGATCGTACGAGTGCAGCGGCTCTTTCACTGATGTCGCTACAGTCGCTTTATTTACGTTGCCACTGATTTCTCCTAACTGGGATACTGCGTAATGTGTCGTGTAATAGTGGTATCGGTGCGTGGTATCGGCAAAAGAGTACGAGTATATTATGAAAGTATCGGTAACGGTGCATCTCTAGAAATTAGGCTTTATTTTAACACTATCTGGCTTTAAAGAACTGACAGATGACTCTACAACAGGTGAGCTTATTCCGTGCTGCTAAACAAGTTTCTCTCAAATAACATTACGGCCACAAGCTTCTTTGTATTGTATCTTTGTACTCATACGGGCACTGTTTGTCCACCATAGACTGTATAGATAATGGACATAGCTAACGCACTAGCCGCCGCCTTCCAAATAGGAAGTTCGCATGTGGCTCTTCCGGCTCCTTCTGATCCTGGCTCATATTGACTTACACTGGAATATTGCGGCCCCTCTCACCGAAACTGCTGCTGGGAGCCTCGCCATTTGGTCTTAAGGTTTAGACGTATTAACCCACTCTACTCCCAATTCGTCCCTGTAACTTTTAACATTAGGAGCTTCATTTGAGTCGAATGCTATCGGTGACGTCACACTCGTTTAGTCTTTATACAATCTATGGTGTCCACTGATGACTTCTGCTACAAATATGCTTCAAAGTGCTACCGATGTTATGTTTCTTTTTGCAAAATACACAAGTTCTGTTATTTAAAATAGTGTAGTGCAGTATATGTGTAGTTAGAAGAGTCAATAATGGTATTCTCTAAACAAAGTTGAGTTGAATTTGTTTTGTCCTTTTCATCCATTGTTTGAAGTGAACACATCCAGCTTGTTTTGGCCTCTTCATTGATTCCCGCTCTGTTTCTCTGTGTGTGTCTCCAGCTGTTTGAGCTGCTGGGCCCAGAGGGACTGGAGATGATCTCTGTGCTGCTGCAGAAGAGGACCTCCATTGTGGACTCGCTGCTCAACGCTCCCCCAGACAGAAGCCCACACACAGGAGGTACAACCAGACCTGCACCATCAACACATGCTTTTATACGGCTTATACAAAACGATAACGACAGCATAGACAAGCTGTATTGATCCAAGGGAAACATTACTTGATCAGCATCACAGTACAATAAAAGATAACCTTAGCCATTTATTTTAATGAGACATGATGGCATAATAACTTGATGCTTTTTACCTCATAGTTAAAAGGACAAATGTGACAAACAACATCTTAACACTGACATGCAGAAGACATCTTCTCTCAAATAGAGGTTAGAGATAATTGGTAATATCTTAATGGGTGTTCTGGAGATATGCAAAATATCAAGTTTTAAGACAATAAAACAAAAACTTGGCTGCAAAATAACACTACAAAAGAGCTGATTATACAATTTTTAAGTTTCATTTTTAAGTGGGATAATTTGTGTAAAATTGACTTTACGAGCTTTTTACCGATTGTTACAATTTTCCCTCATCATTACCTTACTCAGAGTTGTAATTCTTAGCCAGGCTGGAGGTCTGAACTACATAGTTCAGCAGATGTTAAACATTAAAGGTGCAATGTTTAATCTTACTGGTTGAGGGTCCCCATGCAAACTTAAACTCTACCTAAAGTAGGGTTGGGTGGTATCCAAATTTTGATACCATTAAACCCTCTCAGCATATGGGGTAGACGGTATTACCGTGACTAATAAAGAATTATTTTGTAGCTTGCACCGAAACCATTCAGAAACAGAAGAGCAGCATTATATTTGAAGATGAGCCACAAGTTCTGACCAAACTAAACTTTACCAGCACATTCGACCGCATCAGCATCAGGACACAAGCTGTTTTTTTCAGCGTTTATACTGTATGCAAATTAGTCATGTGGTTTTAAGTTTCATTTTAGTTTTACTCAAAGTATTTAATGAGCAGAGTCCCAGAAATGAAGCGCGGTGGTCAAGAGGAACAATCACAGCCCTTACTGTCTGCGCCACTTCCCCTCGCTGTCCGCATCCTACTGACATGTAGTTAGAAAGTTTCGGAGTTGCACGTCGGTTGATGCGGACGCTGTGCGTAGGGGGTGCACGTTGACGCAAACATGTTTTTGCAGAACCATAAATTGGGCTTTACCGTCTCCTCTGTGAAAGTCTGACTTTGCCCTGAAGCGGGAACTTTCTCCTCCTCAGCATCGCGCATCCCCTCTCGACTCTCAGCGTTCAATAAAGTGTCTCCATCGGAAACTTTTCGGCTCAACGTCACACACGAAGCGTCAGTCACGTTTTATTCTTCTTACTCGCTGCATGTGGATGGAAATCTCCGTGCGTAATGATGTTTGAAGAGGAGAGAGAGCAGAGGGGAGAAAGTCTGTGCTGTGGTATTAGGTCCTTATGCTGATTTTTAAAAATGAAACTGATACCGATAACGTTGCTACTTTTTGATACTGTATGCAAGATGGGTAAATTTAATATTGTAATAGAACCAGAATAACTGAAAATTTACATAATCCACCTTTAACATCTTTTTGAGACGCCATGCTTTGTTATTTCGGACTTTCTAACCCCCACCATTCAAACTGCAATTCCAATTAGACGGAAATGAATGTTGCAGTGCGATTTTCTTTAACAAAGTAAACAAGATTCTTCATGTTCAATTGTACTCTTTTAAAAGCCCTCATCGCTCTCATCTCTGCTCTTTGCCTCACATAATTACACGCTGGTCCTGCCTCGAACCGCTAATAGACTCTTTTAAGTGAGTTATCGTACACAGGGGTCACTGCTGTCCACCATTATCACCGCCATTTCACTGCCAATCCCAAACGCGACACGATATTATACCCCGAGCACAACAAAGCCATCACTTTTGTATCTCTCAAATCGCCCGCACTGTTTGATGGTATAATCAGAGCCCATCTTTCACAACATAAGAGGAGAGAAGATTACATTGGATGCCTCTTTGTACCCTGCCTCCTCTCCTCTCTGCTCTGATAAGGGGCTGTCATTACTGTGTGGATGATAGCTAGCTTTGAACAGTCCAACGAGAGACCAAGAGGCGAGATCTTCTGTCATCTGATAGCACAGGTCCAGAGATTTGCGATAATGGACATGATTGTTGTTTAATATCTGTTGGAAAAATAACACCGCACTTGTAATATCCTCCCTTATAATGAGGCGTAATGTGTCCCCGAGTAGCAAATAGATTAGTCCATTAATCTAGAAAGGACCTCAGATGAAGCTGCAGACGACGCTTGCTTTTCGTTAAGTATTGCTTCAAATGACAAAGCCAGTTGATACAGTGTGATAGTGGTGGTTATTGTGGGTTAATAAGTGTTTGGTGCAATAAGTCATCTTTTCAATGCATGTGCCAAGACATGAAAAAGTGTCATGTCAGAACAAGACAGATGAGACTTAATGCATTTTTGGTAAGATCTGTTATGAATACAAATTTGCATGTTAATACCTTTTAATAATGTTTACTGAATGTTATCAAGTTCATGTTGGAGCTGCAGGCCTGTAGATGTTTCAGTCTGACGATGGGGTCTTATTTTCTGATCTGTGTTGTTACAGATGTGCAGCTGTAGTCTTCTGACTGCTATTTGGGTCAGATACAGAGATACATAGTAGTATTGAGAGCTTTTTCCACCCTCCTCCCTCCTTATTTATTTGACTAATCGATTAGCACATTAACCAACCAAGAACAATAACAAAAAGAAACAATTACAATAAAAAGTGGTGCGTAAAATCCCTCAGTCGTCCAGGTAGAATCCATGGCAAAGGAGAGAATTAAATTTGTCAACTGGACAAAGTTTAGTTAGTTGAATATGTTTCACAGCTCATCCAAGCTGCTTCTTCAGTTCAAAAAGTGGTAAAGAAACAGACCAAAATGCACTTTAACAGCAAAACAGTGAACAGTTTTTTCTCTTCACTGACAGCATAATCTGCATGATTCCATCTAGATGAGATTAATGCCATACTGTGGAACAATCTTGCCAAAGCAATAAAATCTTCAAGGAGACAAGTAGGTGGCGGACTTTCCACAAGAAACGTTGCATAATGAACCTTTGAACTATACGAGATCTTGCTCTTTAATAAAACTTCCCATTATTATCCATAAAGCTCCTTTATTATGCAAAATTGTAAGTTTTAAGACATGTTTCAGTGCTGTCGCCCTCACCAAAAACATACCTGGAGTTATGTTTTGTTTCATTTTGTTTCATTTGGACATATTTGAGTAACCCTTTATTATTAATCTGTCTATATGTCCAAAGCTCAAAATGTTGTGTTACACCTTGTGATATCTTGAAGCGGTGGTTTTCAAGTTTTACTTTTAGTTATGTAGAGATTGGAAGCCTGAAATTATTCAAATAATTCTCCTGAAGGTGTATAGAGTTTAAAAACACGATGGAGCACAAAGAAGAACTTAGCCTAAATAAACAGGTTTGTGTGTTAAACATGTGTGAATGAAACAAAATACAATTCCAGGTATGTTTGTACAACAGTATAACAGAAAATATATCAGAAAATAGCACAATATAAGCACTTTAACTACTAGGGCTGTGTATTACCAAGGACCTCACAATATAATATGTACTGTAATACTTGTAACTTGATACAATGTGTGTCCTAAAACATCTATATCAATTAAAACTAGTTGATATGTAACACTGAAAGAAAATGCATTGAGATTTTCACAGTGTTCTTAATATCAGAATGCAATCGCCCTATGAATAAGTCACCGTTTCATTCTTTTAGCCCTTAAATAACTATATGACTCAGCAATTTATAATGAATTAGTGTTTTTTAAATGTATTACAATATGCATCTCTGTCACAATATATTTCCATTTCAGTATTTTGAGCACAGCCCTATTAGCCACAGCTCTTATTCCATCTTCTAAAACGCAGCATATGGCTCAATAACTTCCTTTTAGCTCAGTTAGCAGTGGTTAGCATCTGTATGTAGCCTGAGTAATTCCCAGCTCTGCCACTTCAGTTCCAATCCCCCCAAAAGCCTATTACCTATAGATTGGCCTTTCTCTTCAAAGCAATTGTTCATTATTTCTGCCACGTCTCTGCTGCTATCTGCCCCGGCCTTGATAAGGACCATCATGCTTTGGCCTCCCAGGAGACTGCTCTTCACCATCTCTCATGAATAAGAGAAATGCCACCGTAATGGACCAAAACAGGTGAACGCTCTGTGACCATTTCTGCAGGTTTTCTTTTCCTTTTCTTTTGGTAAAATAAGCCAATGTTTCCCAACGACTCAGAGGTGCTTGACATAATTTCAGGTTAGAACGAAAGTGAGACATTACTTTGAAACCTGCCAAATGGGTTGAAAAATAATATTAGTTTCATGCAAATAACATTTCTGCTTGTAGAAATCCTAGACAAGGCGCGGCAAATTGGAATTTGAATGGTTGAGTCAAAACGCAAGGTTGCAATTATTTAGGTAATAGAATGCAAGCACCCAAGTGTCTTTGGGAAAATAATTAAAAACTGTGAAACTGTGTCTGATACGTATGGGAGTCATATTTTAGCGTCAATTTCAGGCACAAAACTTTTTTTAACGAGGCTATATGTAACTATTTGGCAGTGTAGCAGTATCCGATACCATTTTTTGGAGATCTGACCGCTCATGCTATTCATCCTGTAACACTGTCACTTCTCGCTCTACTGCGCATTTCCTGCAGAAAGAGCCGTTGTCCTGCTGCAAGTACTGAAATATGCAGCCAAAAACGTTAATCGAGCAGCAGAAAAAAAGTTTGGTGTGAGTGAGAAACTTGTGTTTGACTGGCAAAAAGTGGAGGATACTCAAACTGCACTGAAGAAAACAAAAGCGAAATTTAGCTATAGTTGGCAGAGTTGCTCGTAAGTGATACCGAAGAAGAACAATTCAGTGGATTTTGTGATTTGGAGCGAGATAGAGAGTTTGGTAAACTTGTTCTGTTGTTTCTGCTCTAGTTTTCTGAATAACTGTTCATATGTGACATGAACACACCAGACACATTCAGCCTGTAGTTCTCTGTTCTGTTGTTTTTATTACTATGCTTTATCTTTCAAGATGAAATGTCTGTTCCTGGTCTCTGATTTTATCACATAAATTTCCCCCCAAAAATGCGACTTACATATGTTTTTTTTCTTCTTCATTGTGCATTTTTTGGCTGGTGCGACTTATACTCCAGAGCGACTTATAGCCCGGAAAATACGGTATGCTGTAATAATCAGTAGTGATGCATGTGTGGGGATTTACTAGTAAACTGCAGATGGTCTTAGCGTTAAAGTAGTGACTCAAATCTGTTGAAAGTACTTAGGTTGCGTAATGCATTAATTATTTAAGATATAAAAGCATATGCCGAAAATGAGTTAACTTTGAATCAACACATAATAATCCATTCTCACCACAATATATGAAAAAAATTAAACAAATTTTAAAATGGCAAATTCATCTGACTGTTGTAAAGTATTTAATCTTGTGTATGTTTTATTTATTTACAAAACATACACAAATGATTCATACAATTCTATGTAAGTCATATAAAAGGGAACTCCTCAGAAGCTACCTTATCTTATAGAAGGTAGCCTGGAATAATACATTTTTGTTATACCGTTACTTAGTGTCTGACTTGTGCAAACATTTCTGGATATTACAGGTAGATACAGTTTGTAGCTAAATTCCTTTTCACTTGCATTGAATCTGTATGCTTTTCCCATACACAAACTAGTGCCATTACTGCATCCAACGTGTAGTAATTATGAGAAACATAAAATTCAAATTACTCGCGAAAATGAGTATGCAAACCAAACTTTTCAACACATGCATAATTTACAGATGTCAATGCAAATTCTGTTCAGCTTCAGGGCTCAGTATAACAGATTATGGTTAAATAAATCAGACTTTTGACAGTTTTGATCGATTAAATGTTTTGAAATGATTTGCTCTTTTCTTTAATTATATCTATAACAGTTTCTTCACCTTAACGAGCACATTTCCTTATGGCATTTCCTAAACAAAAGCGGCTTCATTCCAGTCCCCATCTGATGTTATTTCATTGTGCCAAAGTTTTGATCTTCGTTAAAAAAAATCCAACTTTGCTGACAGCTTTTGAGATTAGCGTTCCCATGGAGACGGGAGTGGATTCAGGAGGGGTTAAAAAGCCTGATTAAATTTCTCACTATTTCCATGGCATCGGGAGGAGCAGGATTTGGAGGGAACGCCTGTCTCTCGCTGATTAGCTGTTTAAATTGCTGTTTGCGTTTTTGGCATGTACCTGTTTATCTGAATCCTCCGCACGATTTAGTGGAGCTGCAGTGAGCTAAGATCTAAAAAGTTTTGTGAGACTTTAGACAATATACACATATATAGTTTTAATAATAATGCATCAGTTTTATATATAGCGCTTTTCTGGACACTCAAAGACGCTTTACAGAGCATTATTCATTCACTCCATACCCGGTGGTGGTAAGCTACTATTGTAGCTACAGCTGCCCTGGGGCAGACTGACGGAAGCGAGGCTGCCAATCTGCGCCATCGGCCCCTCCGACCACCACCAACATTCACGCACACACCACTTTCATACTAGGCAATGTGGGTAATGTGCCTTGCCTAAGGACACTACGACAGTTTTTGCAACTGGCGCCCCACTGTGGCACCTGGAATTCCTTGTGGTCTCCCATCCAAGTACTAACCAGGCCCGGCCCTGCTTAGCTTCTGAGATCTGACGGGTTCAGGCTTTGACGAGCCGGTATGGCCACATGTTTTGTGTTGTTTTGAAGGAGCTGTACCAGATTTTTAAAGGGTGAAAAACAGAACTAGTTAATTTAGGCTTCAGCAGAGGTGGAGGCAGACATTTTTGGTTGTTGGAGCTACGGGGTGTTCTTCAATGGGCGCGCACACTGAACATGTTCATTTAGAGGCTTCTATGAATGTGAGAGCACCACCACCCCCTGCCATGTTTGCTTCACAGTTTAAATGTAGTTAACCCTAGGCCTGGGCTATATGGAGCAAAACATATCTTGATATATTTTGCTATATCTCTATATACTAGATATACATCTTGATATCTGTACAGGAAAAATACCCCCCCAAAACTACTGCAAAAACAAATACAGTGATCCCTTGCTATATCGCGCTTCACCTATCGCGGCTTCGCGGAATTTTTTACGGTGTTTTTTTTTTACAGTGAATTTGTATCTTGTTGATAAAGAAGAGGAGGAAGGACTAACACTTGGTCGCGCAGCTTTCAGTAGAAAAAGACGCTACAGCGCAGCGGAGTCAGGACGAAGAGGCGCAGCTGGAGGGACTGTGAAATACGCGAGTGACAATGTTTCCTACCTTGTATTCATTACTATATAAAAAATATTGTTTTACAACACCGTTCTTTAAACTATTATAGTTATTTGTAAGAAAACGTTAATATTTCTATTTCTTAAACACATTTTGGGCCTGAAAAGAGGTTTTATTTTTTGTTTCATTCTGCAGTAAAGTATTGCATTGTAAAATAACAGTAAAAAATAAAGCTGACTACATCGCGGATTTCACCTATCGCGGGTTATTTTTGGAACGTATCCCCCGCGATAAACGAGGGATCACTGTATGCCAAATTCCACAAGGTCTTTTTTATCAAAGTGCAAAGAGGCAGTTCATGTAGGAACAATTTCATATTTTCAATTTCTTTTCATGCAATAATAAAACAGCTCAACTTGAGCTCGTGTTTGCATTAACATGAACAACACGATCACCAGAGCCCTGAGCTCCTTTAGCCAAGGAAGCTCTGGAGGTTCCTTATTTTAATAGATCCATGTTCCTACCCAGCGGTCAGAAGCTCTCAGGTATCCCACAATCCACTGCACAGATCCCCCTTGGCACCGCCCCTGGTTTTTAGTGGTCCAAAGTTATTACTGACTTTAGGCATCTTAACTATTCACCCCAATGATATTTCACAAAATTTCATAGGCCAGAGCGAAGTTTGCCTTCATCCTAATCCTGACAGCAACTAGCATGTTAAATGCACACTTCCTAATTCTCAGACAATAAAATGTTTTATAATTAGACCACTAGAGCTGCAATGTGTGTAATAATATATTTTTGGTAGATTTTCTTTCTTTTTTGCAATTTCTTCATTGTTCAGTTTGTTCTAAAACAACCTAAAAGAAACAGATTAATTGGCAAAACTGCCGAACATATTCTCCACTGCACTTTACTGTATCCACTGTGTCTCTGTTTCCTATAGATTTCCTCTTTCCACCTCTGTCTTTACATTAGCTCTAAATGAGTGGGATGCTAGAGTCAAAGCAGAAGTTTGAGTGGTGTTGTCTTTGAGGAGTTGTGCCCCCCGCTAAGACTGCCCCCTGTGGGACAATGACAGCTCTGCGCTCTGTCCAGGTAGAAACGGACCCCCATGGCGTGTTTGTGCTAATGCTGCTGTCTGGGTCATTAAGCACACACCTCCCTCAGCTCTACTGTAAGTGTATGTGTGGGAGAGAGAAGGACACAAATCTGTAAAGGAACTTTCTTTCTGCTGCTCCACTTCATAATATAAAATTAATTTGTGTTGTTTATAATTTATTTGCATCAGAATACCCTTTATTGCTATTACATTTAATTACAAAATTCATAAACTAGGAACTTGCCTCAGTGTTATGGTGCAACATAAAACAATAAATAATAGTAGTAACAAATGATAAAATATAAGCTGTGATAAAACAACAGCATGCATTAAAAGCAGGTAAGTGAAATCAACAGTGTCTGAATAATACAGAATGTACAGTACGGGCAAAACCACAGTGTGATAAATTAGTTATAGTAAGTTGTTCATGAAAAAGAATTGTCTCAATTTTATTACACAAAAATGTACCTACAAAAAAGATTTCTATTTGTTTTGAGTAGTTTGACATTTGACATATTGTAATTTAAAACCTCTTTGAACTCTCTCTGTACTTTTTTCATCTTTGCTTTCCCAAAGCTCCAAACTTTGAGCATATTGTACAGGCATTTATCAATCTGGAACAGCTCTTGCTGAAAGCAAGTGTCACAACAGCGGAACAAGCCAAAAAATCAAACTTTTATTACATCCAGTTGAGAGAAAAGCACAGTCCATAAATGCACAAAATGCAAATTTTTCCCAAAGAAACATAGATATTTTTGCTAAATTAGGCTGAAGTACATCTGCATCGCCATGATTGTTTTGGTTTGTTTGGGCGCTTCCTCTTTAACTTCCACATAAAACCAAATGCCGTTCTGTGGTTGTTACACTATACCAAGATGGATTTTCTGAGTTTGTGAACTCAAAAATATTGTGAGAATCCATCTTGTTGTGGTTACCAAACATTTGCATTTGCCCCAGTGCAGTACCAGACATGGTCCCAGATCAGGAATTGGATGATATGAAAATGATTATTGTTAAAAAAATGAATGCTTAACTTAAACAAGGGACTTCCTAAGCGAAAAGTGTTAATATATATTACTCCATGATTGTGCACCACTTTGCTGTCTTGAGATTTGAGGAAACAGACAATTATGAGGGCAGATTAGATACATGTACTTTATACTATTCTATACTATACTCTACTCTTCAGGTTCCAATATCAAATAACCAGAAAGTACCAAGCCCAGATCAACCATTGCAAGTGTGAGCTCAACCTAACACAAATTACTTTTACCCAATCCAAGTGACCAATTTACACTTCATTTTCCGATAATAGTTTTGTCTCCAGGCCTGGCACGTTTGGTCATGTACAGATTTTGATTGTTTGATTCAGCAGTCCTTTATAATCTGTTCACTCCTCGCCCAAAGCTGTGAAAACAAACTAAACGCGTCCTGAGCGTTTCCCTGTGACTGCAGCGCTGTGACTGTTTGAGGAAATGAGAAGCCGAAGGTTTGGAGGTGATCACAGCTGCAGATACTGAACCAGACGACAAGATGGAGAGGTAGAGAAGGCAGGGAAAGGTTCAGACAGAAACACACTGAAAACTCTGTTACATCCACAGACTGTATAAAGAAGTGGACTAAGAGTGCGATGTCACCCAAATGAAGCTCATCGAGGCTAGGAGTCAGGGCCCAGATCCATATTTGTCCAACTGTGAATATCATGACCAAACAAACCAAAGAGCTAATGAGGAGCGAGGCTGTTTGGCAGGGGGCGGGTGATTAGCAACGCTGTCAATCAAACCTTGAGGGAGCAACCTTGGGGACAGAAGGTGCCTCATTGATCTATTATTAATGTTGATATATTGATTTGGGGACAAAATAAAGACACCGTGATCGTATTTATCAGGTTATGCAGCAGTTGCAGAGAGAGGGGCAACGATTTTTGACAGAAAGCGAATTGGAGTCAGTGTCGATGGATCCAAATCGCGCCCCTACTCACTTCCTTTTTGGAATGTGGGTATCTCTTTTTGTATACAATCTATGGTTACATCCAGTTCAGTTCAGACTCCTGAAACTGGTGGGTTTTAATGTTCTGAAATTTTACAGGCGGGTAGTGATTACACACGGTCAGGTGAATCAGTGCATGTGTTGTGTTCTCAATTCCCACATCCAGCTCTGCCAGTGAGAGACTTTTCCTCCGCTGAATTTGTGATCCAAGAAAGCAGAACACAGCCGAAACATGGGACTGAGGACGATATACTGCTCCTGCACAGTAAACTTGGTTAGATCAAATTATTTTCTTTGATTTTGTGTTAAAACTGACATTGGTTGCTTTTTTATTGTTTGTTTTGTTATTATTATGTTATTTAGAGCTCAGGTAGACCAAAATGTTTAGCCCACAAGTTTAACCTACCAGTGATTAGGCGACTACGAAAAGTGGAAAGAATAAAATGGAGTGTATCATGTATTACTAGTTTAAGGCTTAGCGGTGACCTACTATTGCTGTTTGTTTGTCGTTGTTTGTTGAGAGGCGCATCGAAAAAAATAGTGCGTCAGTTAGAATGCTTCTAATTTGTATGTGATTTATGACGGGCACGAGTAACGGGTTATGGTTAGAATGTTGATGCAGATTTAACTTTGATATAATCATGGGTTAAGTGCGGGTGTGGTGCTGTGCTGTGGGTGCAGCCTCCAAAAATGGACCCATGCAGGACTCTGGTTCAGTTACCGAGTACCTTTTGAAGAGTGGTTTCAAACTCCATATTTTTAATCAGTAAAAATACGTTTACTGGAGTAAAATGGTCTACTACACAGTGCAATATGTGACAAAAATCTAAGGCAAAACAAAAGCAAATTATATGCAAATGATGTTGAGACGTATTCAAAGAGGGAAAGGGGAAGCAAAGGGAAATCTCATTCCATTGGCAGATTATTTGTCCACTTTAGCTTTAGTAATTTCTCAAATGCTCAAATAAACAAAAAAGCTGTATAAAAAAATACAGCTATTGAATAACTGCAAGATAGATATGTTCTATCTTGTCCACCACCCGGAAAGTTACACACACGTCTTCAGATCAGGATAGTTTCTTAGTTTGAGCACTTTAAACTTGTAGATAGCATTTGTTGCAGTTACTTTAGTTCATTTTTGGCTTCCCTTCCCTGCCCTCGTCTTCTAAATGGAGGCAGACACTGGCGGTTTAGGCTGCTGGCCGTGCTGCAGAGGGAGGGGAGGTTTCATGGTGACAGACAGGAGCTGGCGCTGAAGCAGGAGACGAGATAAAGACGAAATCATTGAGTCAATCAGACTCAGGCCGCGGCGCAATCACCACATCTCATCTGTTTTCAAGAGCAATTCTGCCTTTTATTGAGCTGTTGTGCCTCAAACAGGGAGCGGAGAGGAGAGAGCGTTAACCCCTTCACCACCACAGAGCTGCTGGTGGCTCCGGTGCATCTGAACACTGCTGTCAGGGCTGGTACAAACACAAGGGCAATGGAGTTAACTGTGCCAACATGGGGCAGACCAACACAGCAGAGATGAGGGCTTCAGGTTAAACTGTTTGCTACGATATTTATTGATTTTATTGATATTTGATTTGTCAGTACTTTTCGCAGGGTTGTCAAAATATTGAAATCAGATACGAATCGATACTAAAACTTATCATGCAGGCAACTTAGACTAAAATGCAACACAAAGAATACAGCCAAAATAAAATCAGATAAGATAAATCAGGCTGATAAACAACAAATGAATATATGATTTCATTATGTGAACTAAATTGTCCTCCAAAACTGGGAAATTCTCTAATTAGAAAACAGGCTGGGAATAAACTCAGAAACAGGTACTTCAAACAGAGAATAATGCAGCATTGCACAAATTGCAAACAACAGATTTCATATTCAGAGTTTCAGATAGAGAGCTTGAGTGACTCTTGACTGGTCAACAGTCGAGCAAATACCGAATGAACAGAGTTAGTTTATATAGACGGCCCTGGGATTATCAGGGAATGAGTGGCAGCTGCAGGAAAAACAAGGAGGAAAAAAAAAGACTGGAACAGGCTGGGAAATGAAGCTGGACTGGGGAAAAGCATGTAAACAAAAGGCAGAACTGTGACAAAACTAGTATCAAAACTAGATTCTCATTTGAGCAGGTATCGATACTACAAAAGTCACATTCACTGCACAGAAATGAATCTGTCCTGAGTAGCTTTGGAATGATCTTGAGGTCATTCACATCATTGTGGCTTTGAGTTGTATCAGGAGTTGAGTTGCACAACTATTTGATCACAGAGACTACATTCCCATGGTCCACTATGCAATTTACCTGGACGATCAGGGAGTACACCACAACCTGTAGCTCGGGAGTTACCCATAGCTAAAAATTTGACGAATTGCCATTGTAAATATATAATTTTAATGCCTACTGTATTCTTTGGACTATAAGTCACATTTTTTTCCATGGTTTGGGTGGTCCTACTGGGTAGACTTATACTCAGGTGCGACTTATATATGAAAGTTTTCACACTGACAGCCCATAGACCGTATATACTGTATGAATAGACAGAGCTAACGCGCTTAGGATCTTGTGGCTCCTCTCTCTATAACTGCTGCTGTGGCCTCATCATTTGGGTCTTAAAATATGAACCCGCTCTACATGGTCCTGAATTTTATTTTTCGGTTTTGTACGTCCAAAAAATCCTCTTCATAATATAGAACCTGGCTCCAGATTTGCTCTTGTAACCGTGAGCCTCGGGGGAGCTTCATTTGAGCGGAGCTGAACATTTTATTATTATAACTTGCCTTTCATTTGTCTTTATTTGTCTTTGCCTTGTCTTTGATTTTATAAAATGAATTTCCCTCAAAAAACGTATAGTCCGGTGCGACTTATATATGTTTTTTTCTTCTTCATTACACATTATTTGGCTGGTGTGACTTATTCTCCAGAGTGATTTACAGTTAGAAAAATATGATAACTTTGTACACTAATAAATGGATAATGGTTTATATTTTATGAGCATCTAACTGTACCCAGTCTAAGGCTTGCCGTGGTTCTTATATGTAATCAGTTTCTTTGTGACTGCTAAAATAGGCTGCTCTCTGGTAATTTCATTTTGTAAAAGTAGCTCACTGCAGGAAAAACATTGGAGGTCCCAGGATTGCACAGATATAAAACCACATAATATAAAAGAAAGTACTATAATTTAATGTTGAAAATCCCATTCTATCATCCTAAGAAAGATTGTTTTTTTATTATCATTGTGGCTTTGGAATCAATATTGAGTCCTTAGTATCGAAATTGAGTTTTAGTATCGTGACAACACAACACTACGTTTGCTGTGATTAATTATTTTATGTTGAATATAGCAAATAAGAATACAGAATTATTTTTAAACATAATTTTTCCAAACTTTGTCCTCCCCAGATTTCAGTCTCATGGTGGGCCCTGAGGTGTCCAAGCCGGCGTACGGGTGCCAGGTGACCATCCTCTCGGAGCAGGAGAAACAGATGCTGAAGATGTACCGCAGAGAGGAGAAGAGAGAGAGGAAACGCGCTAAAGCTACAGACGACACCGACGGCTACGAGGCTTCCCTGAACTTTGACCCCCGAGAGATGAGAGCGCAGCGGTACAAGGCCATTCTTTTGCCCCTTTATATGTCCTCAGACCACCTGCGCTCCCAGACAGAATCAGTCCTGATTTAGTCCTCATTTAGACATGGTTTAGTTTTGATATTGTCCTGGTTTAGATCTGGTTTAACTCGGCTTTAATCCTGGTTTATTCAAGGTAAACATGCATAGTTTTTCTACACATTTTGTATGTCCTCTCCTAACAAGGCAACACACAGAATGAGACCAGTTTTAGTCCTAATATAGTCCTGGTTTACACCTCATTTAGACCTAGTTTAGGTTCTGGTGTAGACAGTATTAGTCCTGGTATAGTCCTAACATTCAGGGTAAACATACACAGAGACCACCCTGCACCCAGACTGAATCAGTCCCGGTTTAGTCCTCATTAAGAGAGTTTTAGTCTTTGTGTAGTCCTTGTGTAAACCTGCTTTGGTCCCGGTTTGGTCCCGGTTTGGTCCTGGTTTGGTCCTGGTTTAGTCCTGGTTTAGTCCTTACGACCAAGGTAAACATACATAGAGAGGGTTAGGGTTTATTGAGTTGATCATGCTTTATTCTTAGACCTAGTCTGATTTTGTTCTGGTTTAGTCCTGATTTAGACACGGCCCTAGTCTAAAACGTTACATGATTTAACCATCAAAACTTTATAGTACTTAATACTTATAGTTACTTATATATACTAATAGTACTGAATACACTTTTTGCTTTATTTTCTCTTTAGTGAACAAGCTCTCCTGAATGCTCGTCGTGAGCCAGTGCTGCTGAGAGAGAGAGTCTATGAAAGAGTCCGATATCCAAACGTCTACGACAGCTACGCAGAGGCCACCAAGGCACCGGCGTTTGTGGGAGGAGCCAGGGTAATTAAAACAGCATCAATATCATTTTTTCAGTAGAAAGATCTCCAAAATATTGATCAAAACCACTATATTAATAGTCAGATGGTCTAGATGGATAATAGATGGATAATAGTCTTATTTTAAAGACTCATTTATGCTCCACATACACAGCATGTATGTGGATGGTGGATTCTGTCTGTCATTTGGTCTGTATACCCAGAGTTTGTGAAATCTTAGCAAGTGAGTGGTGCATGTACTAATCCGTAGGGATAGTTGTGAACACAGCTCAAAAGTGAAAACACAACTTTTAAAAAGAATATTGGAACAAGCTGCAAAACAAACTGTACTTTTATGTAATTTTCTTTTTGACTGAGCAGCTGTGGCAACAGTAGTAGCTGATCACTTGTGTGTGATAAATGTAAATTGTGATATAAAGTGCTTGGAAAGGTGTTTTGGGGTTCTTGAAAGGCACTATATAAATCCAATACATACATACATTATTATCAAGAGATTATGCATACATGTTATGTATCTATGGTTAGAAAGTACAGATCTCATTGCTCACCAAATCGACTAAATTAGCCTTAACCCTGCAGAAGTGAAGAATATAGTGGCATCTCCATGGCGATACTCAGTTTCTACATACAACCATTAATGAGTAGTATTAGCGTAACCTTGACATGACATTAAAATAATTGGGATTTACTTTAAGTAGCCATCAATTAAAATGATCCAGAGCTTTAATGAGGACAGAATGAACAGCTTCAGGACACAATTAAATGGGTTTTCATCACATTTCACCTAAGCCTTTTCCATAGTACGGAAAAAGAGGTGTTCATCTGATGTCCTAATATTCTAATGGAACTGTTGCAATTGACAGTTAAAATGGCTTTTGAGTGACAAAAAAATCTGTAAATTGTGCATATCACAGCAAAAAAAGTTGTACGGGCCTAAAAATAGTTTAAAATGACTGATGCACACTGACTGCAAGTGTGGTACATACTTTGAGCAGGTTACTTTCAGATTGTTTTACCAACTACGACGACTGTGGTGCGTTTGGTTTGAATTAAAGTCTGCACCGCACTTCCAGTCGATATACACTGGCCGTAAAACAGATAAAGAAGTCAGCTACAAAAACTAAATATTTCTTTGGAATAAACAAATCTTATATACCGTTCCTCTGCGCAGACTTTCAGGTACATTGTTTTCAGATGTGGTGTTGTATCTGTGTGTGACATTCAGATGCTGCTGCCCGAGGGAATACGTCGAGAAAACACAAAGATGTACGAGGAGGTGGAGATCCCGCCCAGTGACCCAATGCCTATCGGCTTTGAAGAGAAGCCTGTCTACATCTCGGAGCTGGACGAGGTACCACACACACTCAGAATGACGATCTACCTGCTACTGCCTTCCATCAGAGCTTTTCAGACTGTGGTGCTTGAACATCTCAGCCTACGCTTTGGAGTGTTAGAATAGACTGATAGAATAGTGTTGTTAGGTGTGATGTCACTTCCAGGTGCATTAGCTGATTAAAAACAATGAACATATACAATATTCTGGTTACAGTTTCCTCTTTTTTTTTGCGAAAACACATCTTATGTTAAAAAGGGATTGCAATCCTTTAAAGCTACGCAGGACATAAGCATGGATCCAGGGTGATGACTGAGACAGAAAATGTACGAGGGAGGATGAGGTGAGAAGCTAGGCTAGGCTAACAAAGCAGCAGTTACTGAGATATACACTGGTAATCCTACATTATGATAGTATATAGATATTTCTTCATTATTTGCATATTTGATACAATTTGTGGTTAAACAGTCACTTTTAAAATTTGTTTTATGAAACTTCTCAGTTGGAAACAGAAGTGATATCATCATTTAACAACTCCGGTTCAGGCCAATGTAATTAATGGAGACTGGCTGAAGGTTTGGGGCCGTCAATGAGAGTGTCTTTGGTTTGAGCTGCATCATGTGACATAGAAAGACCTGGTTTACTCGTGATAAAGAAAACTATGCTTGGGTAAGAGGTGTCAGCAAGACTGATGTCCCTTCTGGTCTTCCTTAGCTTTGTGCTTCAGTTTGTACTTTCGTGCCAACAAGGATTCTCCAATAGTGTGACTTTAGGGCTTTCCTTGCATAGTCACTCATTTTATGCTGATATTTGGAGAAAATAGCTTGTTTTGAATACTGCTTAATTAGCTTTGTTTTGCATTTCAATTGATTTTTATCAAATGATCTTCTCACCAAATACCTTTGTGTTCATATGCAGCAGAATGCATTGTATGTAGGAAAAATAGCTGTGTCCAGTCCACTAAGGCACGGCCACAAGATCAATCGCAGTTTGCAAAGGCTGCAGTTATTTAGGCAATACACTGTCCTCTGTGGAAAACCAAATATCCTGAGCCTGTGCAGACTTATTCTGTGTAAAACCTGCTAACCCTGTAGTTTAGATGTCTACAAACATATGTTGTTCTTTTGATTTGTTTTTTAACATTTTCAGGTTTAGCATTTTCTTGTATTTTATCAAATAATACTGCTCTTAAGATTTTGATGTTATGTTAGGGAAGTTTTTCATTAACTAGTACACTTTTTATGTATATATCATTTAAACTAACTTCACCACACACACAAGCACACACACACGCACACACACACATATATAAAAATATTTAAAGTATGAAGTATTAAACTATGGCTTACATTTACATTTTGTTACACTATAAACACTATATTGATCTGAAATTTACTACTAGTATAAATGAGTTCACTCACCTGTTCAAAACTGCATAACTACTGCAAATAAATAGGGACAGGTGAAAATAGAACTTTTCCTTGTTCCGTTTCTCACATTTTAAAACAGAACTAAGTAACATTTTTACCTTATTAAACATCTTATAGACCTTAATGATGATGGTTAAATATGGGGTTAAATTCGGGGAGCTTGAGCCGTCTCCACCTGCTGTCTCCATGCAAAAAACCAGCCCTGCAATATTTGGCTCTTTTTTAAATATCTGGCAACATTATTTGTTTTTTATGTGATTATACTGTCTTATTTCAATAAAAAGGAGAAGAGAGAAGAAAAAAGTGTACTCTCATAAGAGAGCTGTAGGAGATTGCTGAAATATGTCTCTGTAATTCCTCAGTCATCCAGGTAGGTTCCGTAGTAAAAGAAAATTCAATTCTGCCCACTGGATGAACGTTTTCTATTGCTGAAAGTTACTTAGTTCTGCTTTAATTCAATAAAAATGAGGTACAGCTCCTTTAAGTTTGATTTCCATAATGTCCCCTTTAAGCAGCTGCAGCCTGTGCTCTCTCTGGAGAACACGGCCGCTCTGTGGACATAATGGACTCTGAGTGAAGTCGTCTTTTAACTGAAGTGCTGTAGCTTTCAGCCTCCTGTCACTGCCACAAAGACGTGTCGCAGCGGCTGACATTTTGACTGACAAACTCCAAACTGCAGCAGACTTTTCGCCGAGTGCTTCCCGCTTGGCTTCTTAAAGTGGGTTCAAAAGTCACGCATTATCACAGTTTTGTACAGCTCATTTTTACCTCAAATGCAGCGACAAAAGCCCGTGAATACACCTTTGCGGCCATGTAGAATTTACATCATTTTGCATATGACGTTTATCTTTTTAGTGGTTGTCGAACAGCTCGTTAAACAACCTGATTTTCAAACTATTAATGGTGGAAACAGAGATATTTAAGTCAATCTAATTTGTACACAAACACACAAACCCTTTTGCACACTGCTACACCGCAAAAAGTAATAGCTAGATAAATTAAAATGTCTTGAATTAAGAACATATTGTGTTGATTTGAGTAGATTTACTAGCTAACCTCTTGTACCTGAGGTAAATATGAGTTTCATGCTTCAATTGCTGATTGTTGATGGAATCCATGCTGCTTCTCAGTCCTCTGTATTGATTTTCTTTCCTTTTTTACTCCGCCTTTTATGCCGCCATGTTTGTTTTATCATGAACAGACCATGTGTTTCTCTGATTGGTTAATCCACCTGTCAATCACACCCATCTGAAATCAGAAATCAGGGAGACCGGATACTTGTCGGCCCTTTTTTTTTATGTGAAAGCCGCCGTGTTTGTTTTGACGCAAATAGAACACGTGTCTTTCTGATTGGTTAATCTGCAAATCGATCACGCTCATTTGAAATTGGGGAGACGGGATACAGTTCCAGTCCTTGTCTTTATGAAGTTTTGTCAAAGTGTGTGGTTTGGGCTGGCCAGGTAATAGAATTCTACTTTGTACTCAATTAAAATGCGCGATTTGACAGAGATTTTGATTTGATCCTTATTAATCGCGCAGTCCTACAAGCCCCAGTGTCCAAAGAGCAAATGCGTTGTTGTCAACACCGGACACTACATTATGCAGTTCCCTCGGCCACTTGACTGTTGCTTGTACTTGTCTGCTCTCTGTCCACTCTGAGCTTAGTGTTTGAAAAGCCACAGTCATCATTGCCTGTGAAAGTCCCTGGTCGGCGCGCTGTCCGTCCCAGTGCACTTTGTAATCCATCACGGAGACACCAGCGCCGCAGATTTTGGCGAGAGCGAAAGGTCGGCCTCCTCTCCGCGACTCTGCCCTTTTGTTGATGAAGACCCTTGAAGTAAAAAGTCCGTGATCCGCATTCTGTCACACTCGAGCCTCCCAGCGTAAAGTGCTCCACTCTCTTAACCTTCCTGTCACTCACGCTAATGGACGTCATAATAAACTGCATTAGCGCCACTGTGCAGATCCGTAATTGAGGTAGTGCGGAAAGGAGAAGTGTGCCGTGACAAATTGATAAAGAGATGCTTTAATCACATCTGGGTTGTAGCTTCTGTGTTGTTTGCATACACAGTTAGCGCGGTTGTGATGCTCGGCGCAGGTGCAGGCGGTGTTGGGACTCAAGTTATTTCAATGCCTGTCAAGCTTAATCCACATCACACTACGAGGAGTTAACAAGCTGCAATGTGTATGTTTATGTCCAAGTATTGTAATGTTTTTGAGTTTTGTACCTTTACTCTATGGTTGTGAAAAGTATCAAACATCAGATACTAATCCATATTAAAGCAAGTATAGAAACTACATACTCATTTAAGCAATTATCGGTACTGATAAAAATCACAAACTGGATAAAACTGGACCTTTCTTGAACAGTTTTTGTTTTATCAGAATCTATGTAAGACCACCATGGTGTACTAAACAAATACTATATCTGTCAGAAAAGACACAAACTGAGTATCAAATCTGTTCTTTGTACTGAAATAAAGTTTGAAATTTTAGTATTGTGACAATAATATTAGAGTAACAAACATATATTGTATTTTTCAGACTATAAGTTGCGCTTGTTTTCATGGTTTGGGTCCGGCGAAAGCGGCTAAAAGCTGGATTTAGCTAGAGTTGACAAAGTTGCTCAGAAGTGACACCGAGGATGAAGAATTCAATGAATTTAGTGATTTGTTGTGAGATGGACAGTTTGGTAAGCTTGTTCTGTTATTTCTGCTCTAATTTTCTGAATAACTGTTCATATGTGATGTGAACACACCAGACACATGTTCAGCCTGTTGTTGTTCTATTGTTATTACTATACTTTTCACAATGAAATGTCCTGGTCTCTGATTTTATCAAATAAATTTCCCCCCAAAAAATGCGACTTATCGTCCAGTGTGACTCATATATGTTTTTTTCTTCTTCACTGTGCATTTTTTGGCTGGTGCTTATAGTCCAGAAAATATGGTACTGTATATTAGAGATGGGGTGGGTGATGCTGGCAAAAAGCAATATCTCTATTTTTTTGCATTGTATATTAGCAACACATTCAGAATGTTAATAAATGTGCCTTTACATGCCATTGTTCAAGTCCAAGTATTGCATTAATAAGTAAATAAATATGAGAGTAATCAACAGGACAGAATAGACATAGATGGATATGCTTAATCTTCTTATAACATTATAATATATCAACAAAACAACAATATAAGATACAAAATTCAATATGATACTTCTTTAAGTTGGATGGCCCACTCGTGTAAGGTTTTGTAAATAGAAAAAAAAGTGGAGGAAGAAGAGGAAATTTAGGAATGTAGTTATGTGGAGATGTTTTTCTGTGGCATCACATGAAAGGCACATGGATTTTAAAACTACATTAATTCTCTATCTTCAACAGCTGTTGGGGGGAATCAGTATTGAGTATCGAGTCTCTTCCTTAGTATTGAAATAGATTTTAAAATTTTAGTTTCGTGACAACACTATTTTCTTACAAACCATTTTTGACAATTGAACAGAGTAATCATTCAGACCAGGATTCATGGTGTGATACAATTGTCTCATGTCCGCGGGTTCTTATTTTTTAACACATTACTAGCCTTGTTTTTTTTTTATTATTGGACATTTATTCAATCAACAGCTGCACATATCATTCTCAAAGTGTCAGATTTTCACATCAGATCTGACTTGACTCCAAACACGCTGTTGGGTTCCGAAACAATCCGTCTGTTTTTGGGGTTGGCCTGAATTTCACTTTTAAATGGAGGTAGTTTAAGAATTAAGGGAGGCATCCGTCTTTGGAGAGCTCATTTCCTGCAGGGTGAAATATTAATGATATCAGAGGAGCAGATTCTTCACTCTGTGGGGAGAATGGAGGAGCTCTTTTTAAATCCATTCAAACCCCGGCCACACTTTTGCCAAACTATGAATGTAAATAAGCTGTTTGTGTAATATTTTATACTGTAGCAAGGCGCAGAGAACAAGAATTCTATGCATTTTACACAATAGAAATATAAAAACTACCATTGGAGAATAGGGTTGCCAAAAGTATAGCAAAAACACATACTAGTCTAGACACAGAGTATAAAGTATAAATTCAAAAAAAAAAAATCACATTCACAGGAGAATTTATTGATGATGATGATGTTTATTCAACCAGGATACTCTTGTTGAGAGTAGAATCAGTTTTTTAGGTGAGTCCTGGCCTCACGGTGGACCCTTTTGTATCTTTTTAGTGGTAGGGGAAAGGTAGCACTCGGAGGAAACCTATGCAGGCACGGGAAGAACATGCAAACTAACCACTTTGCCACTGTGTCGCCGCAGGACTGAAATGATCTTGAACTGTTTCAGAACAAGTTTAAGACCAAAAGACTAGTATGTGCCCATGGACCACTGTGGAACCTGGATCTCTGAGGGTTTACACAGATATAAAACCACATGGGAATAGAAAGGAAAGCACCACGATGTAATGCTGAATATTACTTTCTATTATTACCATGGTATAGGAATCGCTATTGTGTATTATCTCTATTACTTATTATCAAAATAGAGTTTGAAATTTTAATATCATGACACTATCTCCTAGAGTGTCTGTCTAATCCATTACTAAATACTAAATATTAATAAAATACAACACTAAATACAATCAATCAATTAAATACGGTCTCACTTTAACTGTGGCTTTTAACTGTATGTTTTAATTGTAATTTGTTTATGTTGTTATAAGTGTCCAGAAAGTCGCCTAATAAATAAAATGTATTATTATAGTATTGTTAAAATGCTAAAATTGTAAGCTCATACTGAGTGCTGGAAAGAATACTGCAAATTTGTGCTCAAGTTGCCTGAAACTGACTCCATTGCACATATCAGTACTGCTGCCGTAAAAGGAAGTACAATTATAAACTTTACCGAAAGTAAAAACCAGGCAAAACTAGAAAAGATTTTTAGTAAAATCTTAAATATAATTATGTGAACTATAGTATGTTTTAGTGAAAAGTACTTTAACCTGCCATATGCACTTTAATAGCCACTCAATTACGGGGTTAGGGTTGGGACCTAGGGTATTAATTACGTTAATTATGAGTAAAATCTTTGTTAATGCGTTATTTAAGGGCGCATATTACGTTATTTTCTAATTTCCTGACCAAAAACATCCTTGGTTTCATTCACACATTTTTAATACACAAATCCTTCATATTCGGGCTGCGTTCTTCTTTCAAACGGCCTCAAAATTTGTGTAATATAGAACCTTAAATGCCAGTCAAGCTGTAGTTATCATAGTGTCACTGCCCCTTCTCTATCTCACAGTGTCCAAAAGTATTTTAAACCCCTGATAATGCACAATCTACAACCTTCTAAGTCATATCTGTCTATAAATCTGTCTACCTCACTGTGCTTTTCTCCTCTGCCTTAAAGTGTCCCCGTGCTGGAGCTTAGCACAGCGAGAGTGAGAGTCCCTGTGTAACTGATATAGATTGATACGTGGGCCCTCTCCGCTGAGCGATGTGAATTAGCCTCCGTCAGCTTCTCTCCTCTATTCATTAACTTAAGCTCGGGCAGCTCCATAACTGAGTGGCTCACTTTGGTATAAGCGCCTGCTCGCGATGCCTAATACGTCTTTAGGTGTTATTAGAACGGCTTTGTGAAGGAGGGAGGAGAACCGGCTCCCGCCCATGCGCCCACAATGTGCATCCTCTCTTTTTAATTGTCCTGTCTCTCTCTCTCTCTCTGTCCTGCCCTTCTCTGTCCTCTATCACTGTTCTCTCTGTATAGCTCTCCTTTATCTTTCTCTCCATTTTACCTATCGCTCTGTCGCTCTTCTATCTGTCCCCGTCTTTCTCTCTTCTGTCTGTCTCCCTACTTTTCTCTCTATTGTTTCTCTCTCTCTTTCTCACTTTTATTTCTCTTTCTCTAACCCTGTTTCTCTCTTCTGTCTCTTTCTCTCTTCCTCTTTTTCTCTCTTCTGTCTCTCTCCCCCTCTTTCTCTCTTCTGTCTGTCTCTCTCTTCCCCTCTTTCTCTCTTCTGTCTGTCTCTCTCTCCCCCTCTTTCTCTCTTCTGTCTGCACCCCCCTTTCTCTCATCTGTCTTTTTCTCTGTCCCTCTTTTTCTCTCTTCTGTCTGTCGCTTTATCTCTTTCTCACTTCTATCTCTTTCTCTAACCTTTTTTCTTTCTTCTGATCTCCTGTCTCTGTCTGTCTGCCCCTCTTTCTCTCTTCTGTCTTTTTCTCTCTGTCCTTCTTTTACTCTCTTCTGTCTGCCTCTCCATCTCTCTTTCTCACATCTATCTCTCTTTCTTTAACCTGTTTTCTCTGTTCCGTCTGTCTGTATCGCTCTCTTGTGTCACTCTCTTTCTCTCTTCTATCTGTTTCTCTCTCTCTCCTATTTCTCTCTTCTGCCTCTTGTTCTCTTTTCTTTCGCTTTCTCTTTTCTATCTATTTCTCTTTTCCTTTGTCCTATCCCATTTTTAAATGCCTCCTTATGTCCTTTCTGTGGCCCTTCTCTCTTCTCTCTCTATCCCTCTTTCTCTCCCTCCTTCACTCTCCCATCCCTCTTTCTCCTCTGGATCTCTGTCTCGCCATCCTTTTAGCCCTCACCTTCTCTTTCTCTAATCTCTCTGTCCCTCCCATGCTTTCTTTCTCTCCATATCTCCTTGTCTCACTCGTTTTCTCTCATCTCTCAACATATGTATCCCCCATTTATATCCCTTTACTCTTTCCTTCTCTCTGACTCTTTTTGTCTCCCTCCCTCTCTCTTTCCACCCATCATCTCTTCTTTTTTCTCTCTCTCCATCCCCATCTCTATCTCCTCTAAAACATTCGCGAAAAAGCCCTCTCTTGCCCACATGACCACGCTGTTTACTGAAATCTATAATAGGCAACAGGGCCATGCTTGGACTTTAATAGCTTCATGAAAGATTCAAAGTGGTGAATTTATTAGAGGGGCTTTTTAACTAATGAATCAAGGTCGTGACATCCCACACTTGCCACGGCGGTTAAAAGCCTTCTTAATTTATTCAAACAAACTTGTAAACTGCTCACAGTGTTGCGCAATTTAGCTGCGCTCAAAGAAGTTAAATCTTAAACGTTTCCTCTGAACTGCTAATTTATAGGGATGTTGCAGTTCAGCCTTGTAACATCGCCCGCCTTTGGTCTAGAACAGGCATGTCCAACCTATTGCCCGGGGGCCAAATGTGGCCCTCAGACCATTTGTTTTTGGGCCTCAGGCTTCCAGGTGAATTGGCCCATATTACCACAAGTAGTACTTTTTACTGCATGTTTTTGAGATCTACCTTGATCAAGCAAATTTAGTGTGTCTTTCTGAGGGTCTAAGCCTGAACAAAGGTCTGGAGGGTCATTCAAACCTGTTATAAATGCACAGATTGAATTACTCACTGTTTTGATCATCAGTCTATGACCCCCGATCGGCCCTCACGCTGGTCTGTGTTTTAATATGTGGCCCTAGATGAAAAAGGTTTGGGCACCCCTGGTCTAGAAGATAAATACATTAAATACATTGTTTTTTTAAAGGTGCACTGTGTAACTTTTTGGTTGGGCGTCCGTCACCTGCTTGTATCTATGGATATGTCATTACTCTGCTTCGGAAGTTCCACAGTTTTACTTCACATTTATTCAATTACAGGTGGTTTTAGAGCTCAAAAATACCTAGAAAAACATGTATTCTGACTGTGAGCGGGGTCGCCTCTCCTCAGAGCTGGCCTGTAACTTTGTCTGGTTTGATCTCCATGGTGATAGAGAGGTAGAGTGTCCGCCAAGCCAAATGGTTTTCTCTGTGGAAATATTATTGGTTTCTCTGTATGGCATCATTAAACCTTTCTATCTTCATGGAAACCAAACCAGACCAAGTTACAGGTCAGATCTGTGGAGAGGCGACCCCGCTCACCGTCAGAACGCCTGTTTTTCTAGGTATTTTTGAGCTATAAAACCACCTGTAATTGAATAAATGTAAGGCAGAGCTGTTTAATGTCGTACAGTGGAACATTCCAGGGAGAACAGTGACATATCCATGGAAACAAGAAGGTGATGGACGCCCAACCGAAAAGTTACACAGAGCTTAATGTGTCTTGCCCCAATACAGATATGTTGTATTAAAAGCTCTTAAGGTCAATGTAAGTTAGCGCTGTCTGCATATTTATACTTTTTTGAAAGCATTTTATTGTCTGATAATCAAGTGCACTGTTAGCATGCTAGTTGTTTTTAGCTTTACTGCCATGGCAACAACATTTTAGGGTAGTCAATAAGCAAGTGCCGGCCCTCCACTAGAAAAAATACACCACCTAATTTTATGTTTCGCATAGACATTACGCCACATGTTTCTCAGTAAAATAGAAGTGACATTTCAAAATGCCAAAGTGAAGAGACACTATGCAGACTTGAAGATGTGAGATTTGTTTTTGTGTTAACGATGATATGAGATTCTGTTTTTTATATACGACTTCAGATGATTTATCTCACTAAAGTAAGTCTGGCCAGTGAAACTCATTTAGAAACGTAGAAATTCTTTGTCGACTGAAGACACGTCCTGCCAATGATCACAAAACGTCACAAAATGTCACAAAACCGGAAGAGGTTTAGAAACGTGTTCTAGGCCAGGGGTCTCCAACGTTTTTCCTCTGGTGAGCTACCTTTACAAAATGAAAATGCCGAAGAGCTACAAATGTTAGCAGTCACATGAGATTGAGTGTATATAAGAGTCGCAACAAGCTTTAGATAAGGTACAGTTAAATGCCTATAAAACGTAAACCTTTATCCAATTATTAGTGCACAAAGTTAGGCATCAAAATGATACATTTACAATGGTAATAACCATTTAATTCATCAAACTTGAGTTATTCAGCACAATTAGCATAATTCAGACATCCCTTGGCGAGCTACTTGGAGTGGGGTGGACAGCTACTGGTAGCTCCCGAGCGACAGGTGGGAGACCCCTGTTCTAGGCGTATGTGCCAGTATCTGCTACGCCTCATGCTATTAGTCCTGCACCACTGTCACGTCATTCACCAGCTGCAGCTAATACCTATTTGCTTAGTTAAATCCAGGTGGTGACTTTTTTATCCAGACAGTGAATAATCCACTGAATCTTGTCCTTTAGTCCAACAGTAGCTCACTGCATCAGTACACAAGCTGTTTTTTCAGCGCTTATAGTATTTGCAAATGAGCCATGTGGCTTTAAGTTTCATTTCTCAGTGTATATATTGAGCGGAGCACCGGAAACGTATGTTGAGCGGTGGTAGAGAAGACCAATCAAGCAGCAGAAAGAAAGTCTGGAGTGAGTGAGAAACTTGTGTTTGACTGGAGAAAAGCGGAGGATTCTCGAACTGCAATGAAGAAAACAAAAAAGCTCATCGTGGGCTAAAAGCTGGATTTAGCTAGAGTTGCTCAGAAGTGGCACAGGATTTAGTGATTTGGACTGAGATGGAGAGTTTGGTATCTTGTTCTGTTCTGTTGTTTCTGCTCTAGTTTCTGAATAATATATTCATATGTGACATGAACACACCAGACACACGTTCAGCCTGTTGTTCTCTGTTCTATTGTTAGTACTATACTTTGCTTTAAGATGAAATGTCTGTTCCTGGTGTCTGATTTGATCAAATAAATTTCCCCCTTAAAATGCGACTTATAGTCCAGTGCGACTGATAGATGTTTTTTCTTCTTCATTGTGCATTTTTTGGCTTATAAATTTGGGAAGAAAAAAGAAAATTTGGGAAAATGGCCCGGTTGTCTTCATCTTATAATTTGTCTAACTTTTAATTAATTAATTGTGTAAGTGACATACATATCTTTGTGTATCTGACATACGGATCTTTGTGTATCTGAACCAAACTGCACTCACATGACTACACCGGAAGGGCGATTTATGCAGAAGAAGAACTAGAGGACAATACAAAGACAGATTCAATACCAAAAATGCCAAATCATCAGCCAACTCACTCACAAACTTTTCCTTAATTCTGCAGTTGACCTGGATAAATCCTTAGAATCTAAATAAATTGATTAGTTGACCATTAATACACAATTAGGTTGACTAAGACACCTTGAACCTAATGAAATTAATCGACTAAATGCCCTGCAAACAAGTATTTTAATTTCTCTCCATCTCTTTTCCCACTTTCTTTTTCTCGCTCTCTCTCTTCTCCCTGTTTCTTCTATCTATTTCTCTCTTCTGCTCAACACCCTTCACTATTTTTCTCATCTCTCCCTCCCATTCTCACGTTCTCCCTCTCAACTGCTCTTTTTCTGCTCTTGCTCTTTCTCCCCCTCTCAACTCTCCTCACTCCTTTTCTGCTTTTTCACCCTCTTTGCCTCATCTCTTTCTCTCTCTCTCTCTCTCTCTCTCTCTCGTTCAACTCTGCTCATTTTTTTCTGCTCACTTGTTCTCTCTCCTCTCTTTCCTCTCCCCCTCCTTCCTCCCTCGCTCTTCTCTCATTCTGCTCAGGAAGTGTATAAGACAGAAAACATGAGGTGGAATGGACCAGCCCCATCCATAATTAATCCACCTTGATTGCATTTGCTAATCCAGTTTTGATGTGGCTGCTCGCTCGCGCTGCTCCCCGAGTTTGGAGTGACTCACCAAAAGGAAACAAGACTTTAAAGCTTCAGCGTGAATCTAAACCTGGGCCTAATGTAGTGTTTAGTTCTCATAACCGTGGTGTAACAAAGAGGAGGGCCATCTTTAGATTTAAATTCATTATATGGCAACATGATGGCCGTTTTAGGAACTATAACATTATTTTTTATAATTTCTATTTTTGCTGGAAAATAATACAATTGCACAAAATAGTATAATGCATATGGCCAATGATTTCTGTAACTGTAAATTAGAGCCCTTAGTGATCAATCACTGGTTAACCGATAACATTAACCGATAACATTAACCGATAACATTAACCAATAACATTAACCAATAACATTAACTGATAACATTAACTGCTAATATTAATCGATAACATTAACCCATAATATTAACCAATAATTTTTAACCAGTAATATTAACTGATAACGTTAACCGATAACATTAACCGATAACATTAACAATGATGTTAATTGATAATATTAACCAGTAAAGTTAACCCATAATGTTAAGTGATAATATTAACCAATATAGTTAACCAATAACGCTAACATAAAATATTTAACAATAAAGTTAAACGATAACGTTAACCAATAATATTAACTGATAACATTAACCGATAAAGTTAACCAATAAAGTTAACTGAAAAGGTTAACCGATAACGTTAACAATAATATTAACCAATAACGTTAACTGATAACGTTAACAATAATATTAACCGATAACGTTAACTGATAATATTAACCAATAATATTAACTGATAACATTAACCGATAAAGTTAACCAATAAAGTTAACTGAAAAGGTTAACCGATAACGTTAACTGATAACGTTAACCGATAATATTAACCGATAACGTTAATCGACAATATTAACTGATAATGTTAACCGATAACATTAACCGATAACATTAACCGATAACATTAACCGATAACATTAACCAATAACATTAACCGATAATGTTAACCGATAACATTAACCAATAACATTAACCGATAACATTACGAGATAATGTTAACTAATAAAGTTAACTGATAACATTGACCAATAATATTAACTGATAATGTTAACCGATAAATCTAACTGATAATATTAACTGATGTTGACTAATATTAACCGAAAACATTAACAGATAATGTTAACCAATAAAGTTAACCGATAACATTGACCGATAATACTAACCTATAACATTAACTAATAAAGTTAACTGATAATATTCACCAGTAACATTAACCCGCTTCTTTTTCTGAAGGAGAACAGATAGAAACGGTTTGATGTGGTAATTGTTACTAAAAAGGGAGTTTGTGATTCACTGTTGTTTTCGTATAATTTTTCCAGTGTCAAAATAGCGTCTGTATGATTAGTTTCATGACACTCCTGTATGCACCGAAAGAAGAAGTGTAATTGAAGCTGCCGTTAGCCGCTGTTATTGCTGCACGGTGAAGGCGATAAACTAATTACCACCAATCTCCGCACATCTAATAGCATCTGATTGCTGTAATAATAATGCCTTAACTAATAATGTATAATAAGTGACCATTTCGACCTGTAATTAGACAAAGATACGGCCATGAAACTACCCGTAATGAAATGTTTTTGGCCGAAATGTTCCGCACTGGGGGTTTAATGTAAGTAATCTGTCTCTTTCCAGTGTAATTAGAAGGTAAACTGTTCTGATATTATTTTCTTTTCCTGTCGTCATGTTTGCTGGTGGTCTGCCTCCAATGCTCTTCTGTTTGTCGACTTTTTTTGGCTCTTGAGGCTCAGGTTGCTTCTTCAGCAGGTGCGTGTGGACGAAATGATGGATCACCTCACGGTCTCCCATCTCTCCCCCAGCTCCTCCCATCTTTCCTCCTCTCCTTCTTCCTACTACTCCCTCAGCTCCTCCCCCCTGCTTTTCCTCTTTTTTTACCCCCCTTCCATCCTCTCCCTTTTGCTCTCTCGCTCCTCTTCCCCTTTCTCCTTTTATCACTCCTCTCTTCTCTCTCCTCTCCTCTCCTTCTCTTCTCCCCTCCTCCTCTCCCTTTTGCTCCCCTCCTTTCTCCCTTCTCTTCCCTCTTCTCTTTCTTCCTTTCTCTCCTCTTCTCTCCTCTCCTTCCTCTTCCTACCCTCATCTTCCTCCTGCTCTCTCTCTCTTCTCAGCTCCTTCCTCCTCTTCTCTCCCCAGCTCTTCCCTCTTCTCTCTCTTCCTCTTTTGCTCTCACTCCTTTCTCCCAGCCCTTTCCTCTTCTCCCCTCCTCCTCTTCCGTTTGCACTCCCTCCTTTCTCCCTGCTCTTCTCTCTTTATCGCTCTCCTCTCCTTCCTCCTCTCTCTACCCTCTTCTTCCTCCTCCCGTCTCTCCTCCACCCCTTCCTCCTCTTCTCTCCCCTCCTCCTCTCCCTTTTGCTCTCTCTCCTTTCTCCCAGCTCTTCCCTCTTCTCTCCCTCCTCTTCCTCCCCTCTTCCTTCTCCTCTCTCTTCTCCACCCCTTCCTCCTTTCTCCCTGCTCTTCCCTTTTCTCTCTTTCCCTCTCTCTCCTCCCCCTCTTCCTTTGCTTTCCCTCCTTTCTCCCTGCTCTTTCTTCTTCTCTCTTCCCTTCTTCCCCCCCTCTCTCTCTTCTCAGTCAGTTCCTCCTATTCTCTCCCTCCTCTCTTCCCGCTTCTCTTTTCCTCTCCCCTCCTCTTCCTCCTCCTCTCTTCATACCTTCCTCTTCTCTCTCCTTCTCTCCCTTTTGTTCTTCCTCCTTTCTCCCTGCTCTTCCTCTCTCCTCTCCTCTCCCTCCTCCTCTTCCTCCCCTCTTCCTCCTCTTCTACCCCTCTGCAGTAAATGAAAGCGCCTCCTGTTTGCCGTTTTCTCATCTTCTTCTGTCTCGTGGACTCACCGGTGGACGGACTTTGCATGAGATTCATACGAGACTCAAAGGGGAGAAAGTTCCAGCGTTTTACAGCTTCAGTGCGATGAGTTTTAAATCTATGCCCATACATCACTCACAGCAGAGAATACATAAGGCTTCTCAAGTTGTAACTAATGCGTTACTATATATTCATCAATTCATCTTGTGCCTGTTTTGTGACTACTACCTCGGTTTCAGAAAGATGAAAAATTAGGGCTGTTGTCATAGCAATTGCCAATACAAGGAAATTTAAATGAAAAAACTTGCTGAAGTACAAACCCATGAATAAATGTCTCTAACGCATATGACCCCAATGAATATTTAGTTTTATAATATGTAATATTCATAATAATTTCATTTTGACATGTTTGATTAGTAATTTAACTCATGCATTTTTAAATCAGTGTCACAAAGTGCATCAAAATACAAAACACTGTTGTTGAACATCACATCTTCTTGTGTCACATATCCATACACCTTCACCAGACTGATCTGATCACACAAAAATACCTCTACAACAATGCATCACTTAAGCACTCCCTAATATATCAGGTATCGTTGTTAACTTAATTAAAATGTCTTGATTCTTAGCTTCCTCTCTGCCTTCTGTTCCTATAAGCAGCTGTAACTGCATACATTAAAGAAGAAAGTTTAGTCAGGACTGGTTAATTTTTGCTTTAGAATTACCAAACTCTACTGAACAAAAGGTAAAAAAGGAGCAGTTAACTTGAAAACTACCACTACATCAGTGATTGTCAATCATAGGGCTGCGGCCTCAAGTGCCACCTAGAGGGCCGCCAAAAATTCTTGGTTTTGCACCAGTGGGCCGTGAGGGTCGTGGGACTGCGTAGGTCAGAAGTTACTGATTGGCAGAATGGGGTCCAAGTCCAGACCCAGACGCCGTCCCATATGGACCTGTGTCGATACCACGTGTCCCCCCATGTGCTCTGTGCTGTCATTTATTTTGGTCCCAAAGGAAAACAGTCATTGTAGCGTCCTCCTCAGATGCAACAAGAAAACAGCTCCTTAGGGACTTACAGCTGAAATATTCTAACAGAGGAGGGTTTTATCTTTCAGTCACTTTTTATTTTATGTTGATAGACCCAGGAATGATATGAACTTTTAAATACTTTAGAATCGCTTTTGGCTTTACAGCAGCTTTAATCAAATGCGCTCATATACGCACACGGGACGCGACTCGTGATATACGCGATCTATTTCTCAGACTCTATCTCTTAAGTTTTACTCAGAAAACGGTCCGTTGAGACATTTCTATGTAATATAATATAGTTTAAGTGTCCATAAAGAGGATGGAAGAGTGCAGTGTGTCTGTAAGAGCACAGACTGTAGCAGGGCAGGAGCTACATACTGTCTCTCCTGGACGAGGCACAGGCATGAGGCGTGTGCACCCAGTGAGAGGACTCAGGAGGAAAAGAAATCATCAAATCGTCATCATCAACCACTCTATATTAAGAGCAGACTGGCTATGTTATAAAATATGAAATAGCCTGAGAAAGCTCTGTTATTCTGAGCTGTGAATTTTTGAACCAAATTAACTAAAACACTTCACACATGAACTCCAGCTGTACAGTAGTTGTGCTGTAATGTATTTTTCAATAATATCATAGTGTTATTCTATTACTCATTATAAGAAAAAAATGACCTGAGATTTTTTTTTTTTTTTTGCATCTTAAAACGTATCGAAATTGAATCAGTATCGTGACCCATGTATCAAGATACATGTCGAATCGTGGGAAAACTGTATCGTTGCAGCCCTAATGATGTCCCGGCCCTCTGCTTAAGGAGATTTTCTCTAACTGGACCTTCTCAAATTTTAGTTGAATACCCCTGCTACACAGTGTCAATATTTACTCTGCACTGGAAAAATCGAGCCGCAGCGTCAATAAAGTTAAGAACCCCTGCACTGCATGACATCACAAGGGGTTACTTCAACGTGTGAATGAAACAAAACACAACTCCGGGTATGTTTTCGACACGGTAATAACATTCAAACGTGGCTAAAACATCACAAGAGTGAACTTTGCATGATAGAGGACGTTTAATGAAGTAAGATAAGTCATACTGCCACATAAAACCACACGATTTCTTTTTCACTCCAAGATAATTGTTTGTGTTTGCTGTGCCCATATATTTGCAAAGTGCTGACAATTCATTCTGATATATTGACATTTTCCACAGCGTCCCATGTATTTATCCAGTCTCTCCTCCTTCCTGGTTTGTTTATTGGGGGCGGTTGTTTGGCCAGGTCATTTAGCACACAGCTCATGCAGGTTTGGAGCGGGGCTGATAAGCTTCTGTGCAAAAAGTGGCAATTAAAAAGTTGATCAGGCTGTCAGCCCAAATGGAATGAAATGGAACCAGAAAGTAATTAAAGGGACGACAACAATTATATCTCTTATAGCTTCCCATTACCAAATACACACAGGGATTTAATTAGCTTAGGCTCGAAGAAACACTGCAACCTCCCTTTAAGGCTCTTGGGAATGACAAATGTGCACGTGAAGACAGAACAGGTTAAATAAATCCGTGTTAATGTGATATTCTTTTTATATTACATTTTAAGATCAAACTGTTACATACACACACAAAAAAGACAGAAGAAAATGCACAAGTTAAAAGCATTTAGCAGAACAGAGAAAACATAAAAAGAGGTTGATTCAGCTCAACTCATGATTAAAACTTGTGCTTTAAACAATTATTTAACTAGACATGAAAAAATAAAAATAAATCCACGCTTATACTGTATGCAAATTAACCATGTGGTGTTAAGCTTTGTTTCTGTAAAATGTAAACAAATGTGCGCAAAGCTGCATTAAACACATTATTACTCGACATATATAATGAGCGGAGTACCGGAAATGTAGAGCGGTGGTCGAGAGGACCCATCACAGCCCTTACTGTCTGCGTCGCTTCTCCTTGATGTCTGTGTAGTTTTGACGTGTAGTTAGAAAATTTTGTAGGTGCACTGCGGTCAACACGGACACTGTGCGTAGGAGAGTCTGTGTCTACACAAAAACGTTTTGATGCAGAACCATAAATTGTCCTTTTATCTCCTCTGTGAAAGTCTGACTTCACCGTCATGTAGGGAACTTTCTCTTCTTCAGCGCTGCGTCCACTCTTGACTCACACATGAAGTGTCAGTCCCGTTTTTTCTTCTTCCTCGCTGCGTGTGGATGGATATGTCTGAGCGTAATGACGTTTGAAGAGGAGAGAGAGCGGAGAGGAGAAAGTCCGCGCTGTGATTTTAGGTGCTTATGCAGATTTTTTTTTATGACAGTGATGAAACTGATACTGTTGCTACTTTTTGATACTGCGGGATACCGTATTACCGCCAAACCCCGCACTATGTAGTGTTAAAACTGTATTGTGTAACATGTTGAACGGAGACGGATAGAAGTCCATACTGTTGAATTTTATAGCCAGAGGGAAAAACAATTCCATGGAAACAAGCATATCCTCCTCCAGGCCAAATACGAGTCAAGTCTCGGTTTTGGGGGGTTAAAGGGTTACATAGTGGCGCTTTAAACAAATCCAGGGGCATTTTGGGAAGACTGAAATGTGCCCTGCTAATATTTTAGTCTAAATTGATATGTTAAGCAGTCCATCTCCCTCTCCAGAGCCAAAAAACACTTGGTTCGACCTTTCTCTCAAATCTTTCTGCTCCTATTTTTTTTTTACCATATCTTCCCCAGACTCATTCTAATGAATCCAGAACTCTACAATTCCATCACAAAAATATAATAAATTATAAAGTATCTGTGATTAATCCCACCTATGCCGACCTAGAATCATTTTCATATCTACAAATCCTGATCCTTAACTTAAACTACACTGTATGTTACATCCCAATTAGATGTAGCATTTCCAAATCATTGCTGTAATCTACAAGGGCCCAATTAATGCATTTTAAGTGTCCGGTGAATTGGCGGGGTATTCCCAGCGCTCCCAGTTTGTCCATATGGCTGTAGGCTGTGTACATACTGTGCTAACGAGCCTTCCCAGTCCAACTGCCAGCTCCGGCTATAATGACCCTCTCCTAATGCGCTATGGTGGATGTTTACATGCTGGAGCCATGGCTGTAGCACACCGCGCATTGTTTTTGTTTAAGTTTTCTGTCCCAAAATGTGTCCTAAACTCAGGACCGGGCACATAACAGCTCTCTGCCTGATTTTTACAGCCTTAAAATGTGAGAAAGGAGCTTATTTTCTAATCATTTGCAGTGGTCCAAAGTTATTCCTCACTTACCTTATGCTTTACTCATGCACTTTTCACAACTTTCGAGACCAGAGCAGAGTTTGACATCATCTAGGATACTTACACGCACTTCCTGATTATCGGACAATAAAAGCTTTGTAATTATTGGTAGACAGTACATACACAGCAGACTTATTTTGACCTTAAGAGCTGCTTATATACAATTTATGTGTACTGAGGCAAGAAATATTTTGCTCAGGAAGTACCATGTAAGTTTTCAAATATATAGAAAACTTACATGGTACAGGCCCTTAAAGGGACAGTTTGGAATTTTGGACATAGGGCCTCTTTTTTCCTTGTGAGTGTTGGAGACTTTTTTTTAAATATTCCGTCCAGTCCTTGTATTTGCAGAGGTTGCTGGTGCTAGGCTAGTGCATGTCAATGGCCATAGTCGTCCTGCCACTAAAAACAGTCTTACACACTCCACAGTGTACCCGAGGCAAAACTAGTATGACTCCAGACTGTCCAATAATGTTTGTGTTGATAGAATAATGTTTGAAATAAAATTAAACCTGAATCGCATGAATTGTTGCATGTTGAGGGTCTATTTTCTCATATATCAGTCCACCGCTGCCGAGCTTTCTATCAGGAAGTACAACTCGCTACTGCTGCTCAGACATAAATCCTTCAAATGCAAGGTTGGTTTTACTTCTAAAATTATTCTATCGACAGAATAAGTGTCTCCACATGTCTCCAACAGTCTGTCTCACTAAGAAATGAGGCTTTATGTCCAAAATAGTATGTCCATAATTACAAATCATCAATAATCAGTTTGGGGCTTTGTAATATAAAGAGGTCTACTGTCAACCCTCTGTCAGTAACATTGTGTTTCATTTCAGACTTCACTAATAAATAGAATACTTTGGGTGGGTTAAATTGCACTGAATAAATGTTTTGTTTATGCTCGTAAAATTGACATTTATGGTTTCACTATCTCCACTCACATACCTGAACTTAGTTGTGTGTCTGTAGCTGTTTGGCTTAAGTGAAAATGCACAAATGAAAACTTAATATGAAAAAATTCCAGTTCGAGCAGGAAGATTTTGATTAGTATTTCTATTACTGATTCGATGAGCCTTGATTGTCTTTCTAAAAGGATGATCGCCTTGTCTTATAGTTTCAGCACCAGAAGAAAATCATAGCGTGTCTTCTTCAACGGAGCAGGTCCCTCAGACAAAAAGAGAGCAGCTGTGCCTAAAGATTGGTTTTGTGCTGGACTCACAGACAGCTGCTCATTAAAGACCTGATTTAACCCGCTCTGTAATGTGGACCACAGATGAGCTTTCTCTGCCCCAGACCAGCTGGATCAGCCCACAACACTTTCAAATAAAAGAGGTTTGGGATGAAGCACTCTGCACTGATGGACAACAAGACGGCATGAATACAGCAGTACCAAGTGAAATTTATATTGAAATTCATTTATGTCACTGACACAATAATCCTACAGCGGGATTGTCCCCCTAAAACTATTCTAAATACACTTGGACAATGAAAAAGTACCTGACCAAAACGTATTATTCTATTTATCATGTGTTGAACAGTAAGTATAGTAATTATAGTGAGATTTTCTTTGTGTAAATTCAATGCGACAAATGAAATTGGACAGCGCATCAGTTTGTGTGCCTGCCTCATTTAGAACTCATTTAATCTGTTTTTATTTGTCCTCCTTTGGATAAGTGTTTGTTTAATATTTTAACTACAGTGGGAGTGATTTTAGCCCGAAATTAGACCTGGAATAGCCCTGTTTTTGATACTTCAATATTAATATTTCCTTGTTTGATGCCAACTAGAGACACTGCGGCTTTTACAAAGGAATGGCTAATCTGTGGATTTTTCTGGAATTTCAAACAAGATAGACGGAAAATTAATGCTAAAAAGAATACCATCCATCCATCCATCCATCTTCTCCCGCTTAATCCGGCTGGGTCGCGGGGGCAGCGTGCTGCCCAATACTCATAGCACCTGACCCCCTATGAACCCCTCTGCAGGTGGTGAGCCCACAGGAGGGTGGACAACATGGTCCTTGATGTTAGTTCACAGGGGTGCGGGCATGTTTTGGGTTGATGGGGGAAACCGGAGTACCCGGAGGAAACCCATCCAGACACGGGGAGGAACATGCAAACTCCACACAGAAAGGCCCGGGCGACCTGGGGATCGAACCCGCAACCTTCTTGCTGTGAGGCCTGAGTGTTGCCACTCAGCCACCGTGCCGTGCCGCCTTAAAAAGAATACACTACTTTTTATTTAGCAGATATAACACACACGACAAATTACTGACTGGTAATTATTTTCAAATCCTCGCCCCTTCATCATGAAAAGCACACGAAGGAGTTTGTATGATGCAAGTTTTAAGTTGAAGGCATCGATCTTGCTCCAGGAAGGAAACTGCTGTAGAGCCCTGCACCCGCGGGACCAGCGGGACCCAACACAAAACAGTGCGCCGCGGGACCATGGATGTAATAAGAGCATCTGAAAGAACATTCTGAAAGCTTATTGCGGGCAGGAGCGCGACCGTACGACGCAGGAGCGGGACTGAAAATTGTGTCCCGCGCAGATGTCTACCGTGCTGCTGCTGTAAACTCGGCGTCAATTTCAGCGGAGATGATTAAAGTGACTTGTGGTTTCACTGCACAGGAGAAATGAAGGTCAATTACCGGTTCTTTTCTGTTTTTGACCTCGTTTTAATCAGCACAGTTGCTGCTGTGTTAAAAGGCACTGTTCGGAAAGAATCTGTTCAGGTACATAAATGTACATTTACAGTACAAAATTGTTCTGTATATGCAGTAAATATCTCATTTTTCAACATGGATATCAGCGGCTTTTAGCCCGGTTGTGGCTTGGATAACTTTTTTCTTATTTTTTTTTTTAAAATAGAGTGGTTGCGGCTTATAAACCGGTGTGCTCTATAGTCCGGAAAATACGGTATATACTTATTGCTGTAGCTCCCACGTTAGCTCTATCGCGTCACTGTGGTCATCAGTCTGAGCACGTAAACACTGCCAAAAAAAGTGTTGAATTTGTGCGCGGCTGTCACCTGTTGGCAGCCCGCAGTGATATAAACGGAGAGAAAATAGTACGAAGCGATTATGAGGTCTGACTTTTTCATGGTTCACATTTTGTGACACAAATGTATTCTCTTTGTACACTCTTTGAACACATATTGTTTTGAGAAGAAAAAAGCTTTATTTTCATGACTCCAGCCCACTTGCCGGACACTTTCATCTGCACCAAAATCGGGGAAGAACTTGGCTCATCGGACGCTGTCGGGAGGTAAGTCAGTGTTGATGCGACACTGTTGACGAGGACGTACAGATTCATGTCAAAAAACCTGAACTATCCCTTTAATCTGATCTTTATTTTAATGCAGTCTGGCCAGAAAGCGTGGAACTGCAAGCTGATTTGTTTTGATCACAGGGTCCTGAAAATGTTTGAATCCAGTTTGAGTTTTCAGACATCAGATCTTAAAACTTTTTGACAGTCTTTGCTTATGTGAGCACTGTGTCACCATGGTAACGCCTAAATATTCCACCCTTAGAGACACATGTAAAACACCCAGGCAATAAGGAGTTTAAATGTTCACCTCATGTACTCCAAACAATTAAATTCAACAAGCTTTTTTTTATTGGACTGCACTCCTTATAAAACAGCTTTTATGTTTCAGTTCTGCTCGGTCCACTTAATTACACTAGACTATTTCTCTAAAAGACTCCACCACACTGCACTGCCTGGACTTAGTACGCACAAAATAAAGGAAATTAAATGCAAACAGAACATTTTGTGAAATATTATACTGATTTATTGTTATATTGTTTAGAGAGAGTTAAAAAAAACACTGGGAATTTTACGAAACAATTTTTATTAGTGAATACACAGACCCCACCCCTCCTCCTCTCTCCCCTTCAGTCCAGGATTAGTAGCTGTATCTGAGATGTTGTTGTGGGAGAATTTTAAATGTTTAGTCCCACTTTAATATGTTTCTGTGTAATATAAGTAAAAGGAAACATCACTGCAGTTAAAATGAATAGACAAGAGCTGTGCCTGAGGATTAAAGTTGTGATACGTCTTAGGCCATGTACACACGTAGCCGGGTATTTTTAAAACCGAACATTTCCCCCCCTCCGTTTATAAAAATAGTTTTATCCACACCACCTCGTCTTCGAAAAAAATACCTTCCACACATAACATCTGCGTTTTCAACCACATTCATACACATTCCAAACCTGTAGATGGCGTTATTTCCATCACTTAACCATCACTTCCGCCTAAACTTAAACAACAGAAAACAGGGCGCCGAGCTCCTTTGTCTGGACAGACTCGGAGTCAGAATTGCTCCTAAACACAGTTTAGGAGCAAACACAGTTTAGGAGCAATTCTGCTCTCAAAACACACACAGCTCTCAAGAAACGACTCCGATCCATAGTCTGCTTTGGCTTTGGCTTTGGCTATTGCAGTCGCCTAAACAAATGTCGCACATTTGACGTCAGGGCAGATTCATATTTTTTGGCGCAGACAGTGCGCCCCAGTTATCTCTGTCCACACAAACAGGCATAAACGGAGTTTTCAAAAATCTTCACTTTGGCCGGAGTTTTCCCTGAATACTCGTTTTTGATGCGTGTTCGTGTGGATGACAGGTCAAAACGCAGCAAAACATCTTCGGTTTATCAGATACCCGGCTACGTGTGGACAAGGCCTCACTGAAGGCCATTTGTAGTACAAAGGATCTTTAGAAACATTCAACTCCTTATGTATGCTAAGTACTCTTTATGTATGCTAAGTAATTAAACTCAACAAGCTTTTTTCATTAGCATATGCACCGTATAAAACAGCTTACGATTACTGTATGATTTGATGAGGACAACATAACGGACTATAAGTTGCACTGGATGATTAGACGCATTTTGGGAGGAAATTTATTTGATCAAATCACACACCAGGAATTTCATCTTAAAGACAAAGTATAGTATTAACAACAGAACAAAGAACAACAGGCTGAACATGTGTCTGGTGTGTTCACGTCACATATGAACAGTTCAGAAATCTAGAGCAGAAACAACAGAAGTTTAGCAAACTCTCCATCTCAGTCCAAATCACTAAATCCATTGAATTCTTCATCCTCTGTGTCACTTCTGAGCAACTCTAGCTAAATCCAGCTTTTAGCCCGTGATGAGCTTTTTTGTGTTCTTCATTGCAGTTCGAGTTTCCTTTGCTTTTCTCCAGTCAAACACAAGTTTTTCGCTCACTCCAAACTTTCTTTCTGCTGCTCGGTTGGTCCTCTCTACCACCGCTCTGCATTTCCAGTACTCCGCTCAATAAATACTTTGAGTAATAATGTGTTTAATGCAGCTTTGTGCACATTTGTTTACATTTTACAGAAACAAAACTTAAAGCTGCATGGCTCATTTGCATATAGTGGCTTCTGTCGGACTAAAGGACAAGATTCAGTGGATTATTCACTGCCTGGACAAAAAAAAAAGTATACGCCTGGATTAAAAAATAGATACGAGGCTGCTACAGTTGGTGAATGAAGTGACAGTACAGGCGTATGAACGTGAGGCGTAGCAGATACTGGCACACAGCCTAGAGTGCCCTCTAGTGGCTGTCAGTATGAAAATAACCAATTATTGAAATTATATATTTTGTATTCAAGTTGCACCTGAGTATAAGTCGCAGGAACCACCCAAACCAGAGCAACTTATAGTCCAAAAAATATGGTATAAAGTGTTTTTTGTCATATAATCAGCAAGTGCATGTTAGCATGCTAATTATCACTTTCCCATCACTGCAAAACATGAAACACAGTCATGAAAAGTGCTTATGAACTCATTGCATTGAATGATTAGGTTGTGCGAATTCACTTTGGACCTCTGCACACCATTTAAAACGAACCAGCTCAGTTCTTCAGGTTTTTAAGACCAGTCAGGTACGGCGCCTTTAAGCGTTTCTATTTTATACTCTTGATGAGCAATGTTTTCCAAGTAGTTTATTTTCTTTTACAACAGCATGCATCTTACTGCAGTACAGTAAATACGACTCTGGCTCCATCGCGCCATGGGACTGGTTCAGACTTGCACTGCTGGATTTCTCCAATGAGAAGATGTGCGCACGCATTCATTTGCATAACAATGAAGCGCGAGGGGCTTTAAGGAGAGTATAAAACCGCACTGAAGATTTCCAAAGATCATTAAAAGATGGCAACTTTCTATTTACAACATGTGTGCTTTAGCTCAAGGTGAATGTGGGGCCAGCATACATTTGCATAGATTAGCATGTTTAAGAAGCGAGGGGACAATGGCGTTTTTGTTCCAAAGTCGATAAATCAAATCAAGGGTCAGTGATGATAGTTGTGGCTCTTTGGTGAGTGTGAGAGGGTAAACCCATTGCTCCATAATTCACAGATGAATATTTATTAGTAAGAAGAGAAGGGAAGGGGTGGGATAGGGCTAACCGCTCAGGTGAAGACATGAGTGTTTCTCATTAAAGACGGGGTTTTGTGCAACAGCGACTTCAATGCGCTTTCTACCATGTTATAATGCAATTAGCCTGCCATAAATTAACTGGCTTCATATGTCATCCACGTATTTTGGAGAACTCTTGCGATCTCTCCTGGGCCCTATTTGAACCCTCCATATGGTTAGCAGTAGGAGCTTCTTGTTCAAAGCTCCACCCATGAGCCGACATGCTCCCGTGCTCCCACACAACAATTCTCCATACATGGGTCAATGTCATGACGCCTAAATTTTCTGTCCAATTGCAATTTCCTCTGTTAAAAGGGTTCAAACTTCATAATAATTCACCACATTTCTGTAGTACCTCTGACCTCCATGAAACCAAGTCTTTTTTTTTTCAGAAATCATGAGTTATTATTCTGCATGTTTTTTGTACTTAAAGTGTTAAAATGTCATGTGGTGCGACCGTGCATCATGTGGTGTGACTAATAATAGCAGTAATTCTATGGCTGGAATTTTAATAACAAACAATAACAAAGTCGACTTGGGTGAATGGGATTCTTTAGGCATTGTTCTTAATTTTACGCATTTTACAGGGTAGTGGTTTGTTCATTAAACACAAGCAGGTGACTGATATTGGATAGTAAAAGAAAATATCAATATGCATTAAAAATCAAAAGAAATGCCAAAAGTTTGTTTCTCTACACTTCATACTATTCAGAACTTAGATTCATATCCCAACCATGTTTTAGAAAATAAAACGGGTTATTCTCGTCGCACCACATGACATTTTTTAAGGTCGTAGTCAATTCATGTACATAAAAAAATACTAAAAATGCTTAATATAAATGTTAAACATGGATTTATGCATCTGACTCTGTAAATATTTGAATAAGTTCAATAGAAACACATTTTTAAATATTTTAAAATATGCTTGTTGAAAATCCTTATACATCATTGACCCATATATTAAAAAAGCTTTAGGTGTGGGAAGAGACACGGTTTCCACAATACACGAGACAGGAGGAGACAGGAGACTAGGTCCACAAAAACGAGACAAAATGAGATTCTTCAGAATTTGTATTTGCTTCAGTATTTTTGTTGTCACTTTTGCAGTGCTTTTTGGAACTACGGTTTCTGAAAAAAATGCCGGCACTGAAACCATTTTTTCCCTCGTGTGCCCAAGCTTGTGGCAGTTTAGTCTTGCGAGATTCTGGGTCATGAGATCATGTCCCATCCTTAAAAACCATAAAATCCAACAACTTGACGAACTCGATGCGATGTGCCGTCGTTTCATTATTGGGATGCTCACTTGATTGTGTTGATGGTGATAGTGCTCTGAAGGGGGAGTGACAGGAAGCAAAAATGGAACTTATAAAACATGTATAGCATTTTTAAAACAAAAGATAACCTGGTAATCTAAATATGTCAAGTAAAATATCCCCTCTTTAGCCTGTTGCCACCCACATAATTTTGTCTGTGCACAACAGTAACACATACCCAAATGTCATTATTAAAAGAAATGCATCACCCACATGCTTGTGTGATGCATCATTTTAAAGCTTAGACCAGTTTCTGTAGATATGCATATGAAAACTGTGAGTGCAGCTAACTTACAGTACAGACATTCAAATATCTTTAAAAATAGAATTTTTTTGCCTCGGAAAGGCTCTAACTTGGGCATACTTTATCCTAGGCATTTGTGGCTCACTACACTCACTGCTGAAGTTGTTGGCAACAACTGTGTAACATTTCAGACTCTAGGCCTAAGGGTTTGGTGCTGTGACCCTTTTTGTAAAAATATGTCAATTTGGCACAAGTGTCCAAATATGTACCAGATGTTCCAAACTGTAATAAGATGTAATGTGTAATAAGTAAATCTTCCTCTGTGCTTTAGGCATGTTTTCTTAAGATAAAAACCTAAAACAAGCCAAAAATGTCTCCCAAGATGCTTCAGGTGCCCCCCGCCAGTGTTTGTGTGTCAGAGCAGACGAGAGGCTCCCCAAACAACTTTACGCAGCTCTGCACAGAGCAGCTCTCTCAACTCTGCCACATGTCCCGCCCATTGTCAGAAAGCTCTGATAATAGGCTAAAACAATATGTCAATATGTGTTACGGACTAATTGAGCACAGCTATTCCTGGACTGAACCCGTTCTGGACCGACAGAAGTGGCTCAAAGGTAAGAAATGCGTATTGTTGGTTTGATTATTTTCAGGAATTATAAGTTATTGCTCTTTGGGCTCGCTGTGCAGCATAAAATGAATGGTATGGTTGTTTTACTAAGGAATTTACTAAGCTTTCAAAGGATGTATAGCATGTCAATAGTGGAGAAATAATTAAGGTGAATATCTGGCTTGACTTTTTAATGTGTAATCGCCCGCGGGCGGGCAGGTGGTATGAGGTGTGTATGTGATTTTCAAACTGTCAAATGAGGATATTGATAGTTTTGTTTGTTTTGTTACTGCCAACTAAACTTGATCTTGGCTCTTATAAACTCTGTGGTACACAGTTAGTATTCACATACATTAAACTAATGAATGAACTAACTGTTCTGCTTCTGTTTTGTCAAAAAACTTTTAACAAAACAGAAGCAGAACAGTCCATCGCAGCCAACCTCATCCAAAAATATATAAGCAGGACAACGGTATCATTTGTTGCCTTAATACAAACATTTCAAACTTTATTCTGACACTAAAGTAAATGTTAGATTCAATGATAGTATAAAATAAAAACATATTCAGAGTGAAGTACATATCTAGTTCTAATACATTTTGGTATCACTTATCTGTTTTTTTGGTACAATCCTACACTGCTGAACAAATTTATTAGACCACCTGTCATGAAAACAAGAAAAATAAAATAAGTTCATTGTTTATATCAAAAACTTGTTTAAATAGTCCTTGTTAACAAATAATCACCAAAAATGTGAATATTTTGTGTGAGCGCTTTTGCTGCAGATAACAGCTGCATTCTTGCTGCTTTGTTTTTATGTCGTTTTGCAAAGTCTCTTTTGTTATCGAGTTCCAAAAAGATTCCAGCTGTTCCCAGACTTGCTTTGGATGAGACTTTGGTGTCATTTTTGGAAAACATTAAACTTGAAAATGTATGTACAGCAACAATAGTTATATTTTAGCTTTAACGATGTTGTTTTGATCAAAAGATCTTTCATATACTGGCGAATTAACCATTATAGAAACATAAAAAGAAATACTGTTAAATTACATAAGGCAGTAGTGGCAAACACTGTATACTGGGCGGTGGTCTAATAAGACCCCGTTTACACCTACACGAAACAAATATTTCCCTCACCCCGTTTTCCGAAACAACATCGTGCACACTGTGCAGCATTTTCAAAAACATTTCTGCTTACATGAACCCGCATAAATACGCCATCGAGCGCCGTCATAAGTACGCCAAGCCTCTAGGGGCCAGTGTAGGAAGAAGGAAAACGCTCTGCAGCCAGTGGGGCCTCAGTTTCAGTAGTTTTGACGCAGCAAGTCGGAGAGTAACAGCAGTGATGACTGCGACATCCTAAAATTTTCACGCCACTCCTCCGAGACGACCACTTCATTTTCAAAACTGTCCCACCAGACAGCGGCCCGCCCAGGTCAGACCCAAAAACGGCGATGTTAGCGGTGACGGCAACTGGGTCTTTGAGTCCTAAGGAGAAGCGAAAAAATTGCAGAGCTCCGAGCCTCATTCGTCTCCCTTCATCGATATGAAACATCAGCTGTGTGAGCAAATGCAAACACATGACAAGTGTTTGCAGCAGAAGTAATGCGACTGCTGCTCTGAACACTTCCATCATCATCACCAGAGAAAAACATTAACACCGGTCGCACTTTGGCGTGTCAACCGCCTAAAACGCCGTTTATGTCACTTTACACACAAACACCAAACCGTAGTTTTCCAAAATCTCCATTTTAGCCGGAGTTTTTAGAAAGATTCGTTTGCAGAGGCGAATTCTCCGTTTGCGTGTAAACGATGTGTAAACGGAGCCTAAATCTGTTAAGCTCTGTATGTATAAAAGAGTGAGAGCTACTGTACTGTTACGAAAAATATAAACATTTTTTAGCATTCTGGATCGAACCACTCCTCAATTTATATGTGTGCCTTCCTACTTTAGACATGAGCACTTCTGGCTGGAGTTAGTCTACACACTACGTGCTCGAGCATATTAAACCCACTAAACCCTTTGAAACTTTGCGTATCGCCTTGTTACACATAAATATCTTGGCTGTCTTCTGTGCGCTGATAGTTATCGTAGCTGCCATGTTCTGGAAGGTTCTCCACGACCCCGTGCTGCCCCTCGCACACTCCTGCCAGCTTAAGTGGTCTCTAATAAAGTTACTCTGTGATGCATTAATAACCTCTACACCTCTCTCCTTCTCGCTCTCGCTTTTTATCTCTCTCTCTCTCTCCGCCGCTTTTTCCTCCTCCCTCCATCTCCTTCCCGCTCTCTAACCCTGTCATCTCCTCTTTCTCCCACCTCTCTCCTTCTTGCTCTCTTGCTCTCTTTTCTCTTTCCTCGTCCCTCTCTCCCTCGCTCTTCTTTCTACCACCTCTCTCCCCCTTCACTCTCTCCCTCACTTCTCACTCTCCTTCCTCTCTTTTTCTCTCTCCCTTTCTCTCGTTCCTCCTCCCTCTCTTCCTCCCTCTTCTTTCTCCCGCCTCTCTCCTTCTCACTCTGTTTCTCTCTCCGTCCCTATTCACTCTCTCCCCTTTTCTCTTTCCTCATCCTTCAGTCTCCATCCCCCTCCCTCCTCACTCTCCTCCCTCTCTCCCTCGCTCTTCTTTCTACCACCTCTCTCCTTCTCACTCTCTTTCTCTCTCTGTCGCTCTTCACTCTCTCCCCTTTTCTCTTTCCTCATCCTTCCATCTCCATCCCCCTCCCTCCTTACTCTCCTCCCTCTCTTCCTCCCTCTTCTTTCTCCCGCCTCTCTCCTTCTCACTCTTTCTCTCTCCATCCCTATTCACTCTCTCCCCTTTTCTCTTTCCTCATCCTTCCGTCTCATCCCCCTCCCTCCTCACTCTCCTCCCTCTCTCCCTCGCTCTTCTTTCTACCACCTCTCTCCTTCTCACTCTCTTTCTCTCTCTGTCGCTCTTCACTCTCTCCCCTTTTCTCTTTCCTCATCCTTCCGTCTCCATCCCCCTCCCTCCTTACTCTCCTCCCTCTCTCCCTCCGTCTTCTTTCTACCACCTCTCTCCTTCTCACTCTCTTTTTCTCTCTCTCTCTCTATCCCTCTTCCCTCTCTTCCTCACTTCTCACTCTCCTTCCTCTCTTTTTCTTTCACCCCTTCTCTCTTTCCTCCTCCCTTTGGCTCTATCCATCTCCCTCCTCGCTTTTCCCCTTTCTCCCTCCCTCTTCTTTCTACCACCTCTCTCCTTCTCGCTCTCTCTTTCTCTCTATCCCTCTTCCCTCTCTCCTCATTTATCCCAGTCTCTCCCTCCTTCTCTCCATACTTCTTTTCTCTCCCTCTCTCGTTCACGTCGTCTTCCCTGCCGAGTTTCTTTCTTTAATTATTTCGTTCTCTGAGTGTTGGAGCGAGACGCAGAGGAGAAAAGTGATGACATACTTCTAATGAATCCTTGAATAAATAATACGACCTGTCGAAAGCTCAAGGCGTCCTCACCCCAAACCGCCGCGCAGAGAAACCCCAAACACAAAAACAGGTAAAAATAGAAAATCAATATTGAATATGACTCTCCGTAGCCTAATTTTTATTTATTTTATTTGTTAATGTCTTAGTTGGAACTACAGGGAAATGGTGAAGTCCACTGGTTTAGTCCTAGATTAGGCCTGGAATAGATCTAAATCTAAAAACTACATTTTTTTTTTTTGGAATGGCGATTTTCTCAGAGCCTTAAAAAAATGATAATGAGGTGATAATTTATGCTATTAAACTTATACCTTTGTATGGAATTTTTCTTTTTTTTTTTTTTTACCCTTTTTTTTTTTTTTTTTTACATTTTTTTACACATTTTTTTTAGGTTTTTTGGTCATATAATAAAATACAACTACCAAGTGCTGCCACAATCTCTCTCTCCTTTACCCTTTTCATTTGTTTTCTTTTTTTGCTTTTTTGCTTTTGCTCTCTCTCTCTCCCTCTCTCTTTGCCCCTTCATTCCTGTCTCTCTTTCCCTCTCTCCCTTTCTCTTTGCCCCCTTCATTCCTTTTGCTCTTTTTCTGTTTCTCTCTCTTCTTTCTTTTCTATTTTTCTGTTTCCCTCCTTCTTTCTCTCTTTGCCCCCCTTCACGACTCTTTTTTCTTTCTCTCCCTCTTTCTTCCTCTCTCTCCCTCTTTCTTTTTCTCTTCTTCAGTTTCTCTTTCTCTCTCTCTCCCTTTCTCTCTTTGCCCCCTTCATTTCTTTCGCTCTTTTTCTGTTTCTCTCCCTCTTTTTTGCTCTCTTTTTTCTTTTCTATTTTTCTGTTTCTCTCCTTTCTGTCTTTGCCCCCCTTTTTCTCTTTCTGTTTCTCCCCATCTTTCTCTTGTCTCTCTCTTTTTCTCTTTTTCTTTTTCGGTTTCTCTCCTTTCCCTCTTTTTCTTCTTCTCTCTCTTTGCCCCCTTTGTCGCTCTTTTTCTGTTTCTCTTCCTCTCTCTTTCTCTCTCCTTGCCCTCCTTTGTCTCCCTCTTTATCTCTCTCTTTCTTTTTCTCTTTTGTGTTTCTCTCCTTTTTCTCTCTCCTCTCTCTCTTTGCTCTCTTCATTTGTCTCTTTTTCTGTTTCCCTTTCTCTCTCTCTCCGTGCTCCCTTTTGTTGGTCTCTCTCTTTTTCTCTTTTCCTGTTTCTCACCTTCTTTCTGTCTCTCCCTCTTTCTTTTTCTGCATCTCTCCTTCTTTCTCTCTCTCCTCTCTCTCCTTGCCCCCTTCATTCGTCTCTCTATTTGTGTTTGTCTCTCTCCTTGCCCCCTTTATTTGTCCCTCTTTTTCTCTTTTTCCCTCTTTCTCTCTCTCCCTTTCTCTTTCTCTCCTTCTTTCTCTCTCTTTCATTTTCTCTTTTTCTGTTTCTCTCCTTTCTCTCCCTCGTTCAGCTCTTTTTCTGTTTCTCTCTTTCTTTCTTGGACCCCCCATTCCTTTCTCTCTTTTTGTGTTTCTCTCTCTCTCTCCTTGCCTCCTTTCATTCATCCCACTCATTTTCTGTTTTGCTGTTTCTCTCCTTCTCTCTGTCTGCCCCCCTTGTGTTTGTCCCTTTTCTCTTTATCTGTTCCTCTTGCTCTTTCTGTGGTCTCTCTTTTTCTCCTTTAATGTTTCTCTTTCTCTCTCTCTCTCTCCACCCCTCCCTCCCTCCACCCCTTCTCTATCTCGATCCGTCCCCTCCTCCTCTCTCTTTCCCTCTCTTCCTCCCTCCGGCCCTTCACCCCTCTGTGATTCCTCTGTCCCTCTCCCGCTCTCCTTCCCTTCCCGCCTCTCTCTCACATTCTGTCGCTCCCTCCCTCTCTCCTCCTCCTCCTCCCTCGTTCCCTCTCTCCTTATCTCGTTCACAGTGAGATTGAGGGCCAGTGCACGGGGCAGTTTGATGGACAGCTGGAGCCTCCCACACAGACACTCTCAGCCCCTGCTCTTCCTCCGGTGTCTCTCTGTCACAGACTGTCTGCTTTCAGTGTCAGACACGACTCTGCGCTCTCGCCTCTTTCCCCGACGACATTTAAGCTTGTTCCATTGATTCTGGATTAAAGATGGTTGCCAAGGGTTACCGGAGCATAATTATCAATTGAAGTTTTGTGCTCTAAGTAAACCTGTTAAGATATGACGCTAAATGTGTATCTCAATATATTTTGTTATATCTCAATATCTCGATATCTGTACAGGAAAAATAACCGCCCAAAAACTACTGCTAAAACAAACGTGCCGAATTCCACAAGGTCTTTTTTTTATTGAAGTGCAAAGAGGCCGTTCATGTAGGAACAATTTCATGTTTTCAGTTTCTTTTCATTCAAAAATAAAACAACTCAACTCAAGCTCATGTTTGCATTAACCAGAGCCCTGAGCTCCTTTAGCCTGAAGCTCTGGAGGTTCCTTGTTTTAACAGATCCTTGTTCCTACCCAGCGGTCAGGAGCTCTGAGGTATCCCACAATCCACTGCACAGATCAAACTGAACGTTTCCAAACACGACTGTACAAGTTCAGCACTACAGCAGATTATTCATTAAAATCTTCTGCAGAAATAAACTCAACTTTACAACATATAAACCAGAACTATGAAAGAGCCACATCAGCCCTATTGATGGGCGATATCTCGATATTTAAAATATATCGAGATATTTTTTAAACTCGATATGGATTCTGACATATCAATAGATCACTATCATGCTTATATTTACTTCTGATTTCGCCGCTTCACTTGTTTGCCTTCTCTCGATGCTCGGCCACGGACTAAACCAGGACTAAACCATTATAGGACTGAACCAGGACTAAACACAGAGCACGGGGCCGTGGAGCTCGGAGACGCCATTCCAGTGGTGGCAGGAACATGAGGCTGCTTATCCAGCACTGAGCACTCTCCAAAAAAACCTTGGTGCAAATTGGTGTTTCTTGCTTAAGATATTAAAATGTAAAAGAGTTACACAAACTTGTTTTTTGGCTCTTTGTTGAGAGCTACAACAGAGTTAATGCAAATATGAGCTTGAGTTGAGTTAAGGCAATATGTATTATTTCTTTTATTTTACAGTTGGATTAATATTTCTGCAGTCAGGGATTTATTTTTACCTTAAATGCAGCAAAAGAAGCAAATTGTTCCTATGTTGACTGTCTACCTAGAGTTGAGTTTTATTTTCTTCTTCCTCTTCGCACTTTAATTTGTGTTTAATGCATCTTTAGCACATTTGTTTATGTTTTGCAGAAACGAAACTTAAAACAGCATGGCTAATTTGCATAAACTATAAAGGCTGAAAAAACCCAGCTTGGTCAGCTTCTGTGGGACTAAAGGACTCGACTCAGTGGAATATGAGTGTTCTCTCTGTGACAGGATGTGCAGCTGATGGTGAGGAGGTAAATGGTGGAAAAGGTTTGTGGTGCTGGAGCTTTGCTCGGCATTTTGGGCATTTACAGGCTGTTGTGACGCCACTGTGTTAATATATGATATGTCAAAATCCTTATTGAGTTTAAAAAATATCTCATATTTTAAATATGGAGATATCGCCCACCCCTAGTTCAGCCTAATGTTTAGTCCGGGTTAAGTCCTGGGTCAGTCCTGTTTTATATTTGATGTATGATGTCTGGTCAAGTCTTGGTTTTTTCCTGGTTCAATCCTCTGTTCTGGCTCAGTCCTGGTTCACCTTGGTTCATTCTGGTTCTTTTCTGTCTTGGTGTAGTCTTGACTTAGTTCTGGTTTAGGCCTGTTTCTCTAGTCCTGGTTCAATCTGGTTTCATTTTGGTTCAAGCCTGGTTCGGTCGTGGTTCAGTCCTGGTTCAGTCCTGGTTCAGTCCTAGTTTAGTCCAGGTTTATTCTTGGCTCTGTCCTGGTTCAGTCACAGCTCAATCATGTTTTAGGCCTGGTTTGGTCCTGTTTTAGTCCCTGTTTAGTCCTGGTTCACACTGGGTTCAGTCTCTGTCCATGGTACTGATTCATGTGTGACATGTCAGTGTTCTGTGTGTGAAACAAAGACGTTGTGTTTTATATGTTGAGGACTTTCTTTATGTTATCCCATTTCCACACCTGATATTTTTATTTTGTTGCTGTCACTTTTTTTATTTTATTTTGTACTATCAAAAAATAAATAAATAAATGTATAACTGTACTTATTTTTGTTTGCTCTTTGTTTTCAGATTGGTCAGCTGGTGTTCAAAGGGATGAAGCGCTTGAACAGAATCCAGTCTTTGGTTTTTGAGACGGCTTACAACACCAATGAGAACCTGCTCATCTGTGCACCCACGGGTGCTGGTAAAACCAACATCGCTATGCTAACTGTGCTCCATGAGATCCGGCAGCACCTGCAGCCCGGCGGGGTCATCAAGAAGGACGAGTTTAAGGTAAGAGACGATTTTTATTGATGCTTTGCAGAGACATCACGCTGGGGGGGTCTGTATGAATGTATATGGCAGAATGTTCATCAGTTACCATGGTGACACATGTAACGATGTACGCCAACTTAAAAGTTTGGGAAGCTAAAACATTAAGGCTGAGTTATACAATGGGATGCATGTGACTGACAGAAAAAACAGATTCGTTATGGGAGCTTGGGGAGAATGAAACACACAAGAGACAGAAATACGTTTAACTGAATATATTAAATAAATTGAGAAGGTACAGGGAAAACAAACAAAATAAATAATTGGAATGAATAGTGTGGCAAAAGACCATAAAAAAACTTTAGCTCAAGTCCCTTTTCAAGTTTTACATCAAAGATTTTTTTACTTTGATAAGTTCCAAGTCCATTTGTTGAGTTTTGTAACCCTCAGTTGAGTTTAAAATGGAAACGAAAATGTAAAGGTTCAACACAAGTAATCCATTTCAGGCAAAAAATTGTTCATCGCAGAATGATCCAAAAAACAAAAATAATCCGAGTCCGGATAACAAGGGAGGAAAACAGAAAGACCCTACCAGTTCATAGTTTGTTCTGTCTTAAGCTCGCCACCTCAGAACAAGGAATCAGAGTTCATGGTGTGGTACACAAAAAACCTGACCATTGAGTTTGAGAATTTTCTGAGAAGAATTTAGAATACCGCGGGCGGTTCTGTGCAGCCTCTGCCACATGCTACAGTCCACAGTCGGGAGCAGGAAGTGGAGACAGGAAGTGGCTCGGGGCTCTGTCATTTTTATCACACAGCGCCACTTGTGGCGGGTCCAATGGTATTGCAGTGGAGGAGGAGATATTTGCATGGGATTTGGAGACGGGGGTTACACACAGTACACATTAGCAAACACTGGCAAGTTTTAAAAGGGTCTGAGAGTCAAGAACAAATACAAAATGGATTTAAACCCAAAACATGCTATACAGGTCTCCAGGGAGAATAGCTGATAACTAATTCAAAGTTAATTAAATACAATCAATCAATTGAAATACTGTCTAATACATTACTAAATACTAATAAAATACAACACGAAATACAGTACTAAATACAATCAATCATGTCCATAAAAGCCCCTAATAAATAAAATGTATTATTATTATTATTATCATTATTATTATTATTAAAGAGCAGCTCATTTTAAGGAGCTTGTGATCAATACGGACGTTCACGGTCCTCTTTAGATTTTCAACGACAAGGTGAGAGCTGTTGCTAATTAGCTTGCAACTGTAATGTTTTTTGAGAGTAGGGGTGTGCAAAAATATTGAAATATCGATATATCGTTTAATGTGATGATGCAACATCAATATCGTGGGCTTCTGTGTCGATATATCGTAGTAAAGTATTTTGTGGTATATTTTACTAAATTATTTTGTTACAGCGCTACGTTTTTTATTGCTTGTTTAGAGGAAGGAAACGTTTATGCAACAAATTTGATATTTTCACTGTTTTGATGAGTAAAATGGGCGTTTTTCATATTAACTTTGCACAAGATGTGGTTTAACAAAGACTTTTAGTATCACAGCCTGATTTAGCTTTTATTTTTTGTTGAACCTTATCAAATCAATTATTTCGTATTGAACTGAAAGTGCACTGTATCGTATCGAGGCCTCTGTGTAAATGTATGTATCGTATCGGCAGCTTCCTAATGATACTCAGCTCTATTTGAGAGGGACTGTTTAGCAGTAAAAAAAACTGTTTGTCTTTTGTAGTTCTGATTAAATCTGTTCTTTCTGGTCAGATTGTGTTAAAACAAAGCTCAGATTTATCCCTGACTTAACAGAGCTTCAGACAGAGCAGTGCCTACGTTAGCATCACAGCCCCGGGGAATGTTGATGACGTCAGCTGCGAAGTGTCAGTATCACAGTTGTAGTTTTACAGAAATGTTCCGCAGTATGGCATTGAGCTTAAACTAAAAAGAGTAAACTCTGGTAAAATTCTGAGTTGATTTAGAGGTTGCACAAGACGCACAAAGTTTCTTTCTTATGCTGCTCATTTGTTATTATATGTATTTCCCTTTACTTACAGCCAATAACATTGTTTTGTTTTTGTTTTTCTGTGGAAGGATAAAGCAGATTAGAAGAAAGCAGAGAGGGTCCAGTCACTGAAAGTTGTTAATGACACAGCTGAAAGACTAAAGCTGATTCATGAAAAATGAAGATGAGAAGCAATTTCTCCTTCAGGTTGTTCAGGAACATGTTAAAATGCGCCTGAGTGGAGGAAGGGGACTGTTGTTAGTGTCTGAAACTTAAAGGTAGAACTCAGGAAGAGAGTTCTTCTGAAAGTGAAGATGAAAAAAGTTGCCTCAGAAACACTGCTGGTTGATGGTTTTGTGTGTTGTTATATTTGAGATATCGCACATTTACATGTTTATTGGTGTCGGCCATGGTGTTTGTGACTGGTGTAATATTATAAGTTAAAGAAATTAAAATGAACAGAGACAAACTGAATCTCTGTGCCTTTCATTTTTTTATTTAAATACATTTAGCTACCATTTGTTGTAATTTTGCATTAAACATGTGCACAGCTCACAGGCTGCAGCTGCACATGCATTAAATAGAGGACAGAGTGATCTTTGACTGCTTTGTGAAACCTCAAAATATTGTTTGATTTAGCTGAACTATTTATGTAAACATTAAATCAATAGTCATTTCCTAATGCCGGGTTCAAATCTAGAGAAAAGAGAAATTGTTTTTGGACCACCCTACACCTCCTGCTTGTCAGGGAGCTAGATTTTAATGCTTTACTGGGGAACATTACAGACAGCGGTAGACATCTTCTCCACAGGGATGAGCAAGTTTTCCAAGATCAAATACCACTGGTAAAACTACTTTATGATGTGTTATTGCTACTTTAGCGATTTTAAATACAGTTAAGTCACTTTTGTTGTGTGTGACATGAGATTATAACTTTAGTAAGATGTTTTTTTTGTTCTTGCGTCTGACTAATTGTTGAACTCGGATGTTGTGTTTTCTCCACTTTGGTATTTTGACAAAATAAAAGACTTCCAGATACTATTGGAGGAACCCTGAAGCCTCGTTAAATAGACTATTTGAGGTAGTGCAGTGGGTAGTTGGTATTTGAGGGCTGCGTGCCAGAGAAAAGGGACCAGGAGGACAGTGCCGTGATTAATGAGCTAAACCAGTCGCGATCGTTTGTTCCCAGGCAACCAGCACAAATCACAATTTATAGAGAAATATGATGGTGGAGTCTGGGATGGGCAAAGTGTAATGGTGATGAATGAGGAGTGTCTGTGTCACTGTGTGTGCGCAGTTACCACCAGGACAACACAAACGCTCTAATATGTATATGTCTGGATTTCACTAAAGCTGGAGTCGACTAAAGAAATGTCCTGTCAACCGATTAAGAAAAAGAGGGCGTTGCAATAGGGTTGGGCGGTATCCAAATTTTGATACCATTAAACCGTCTTAGCATTTTACCGGGATATACGGTATTACTAATTAAGAATGATTTTGTAGCTTGCGCCCACACCATTCAGACACAGAAGAGCAGCGTTGTATTCGAAGACACACACGAGGAGCAGCGGCTTCAGAATCGCACACGGAGACAAAAAGTCGGGTCACGCCTCCCCGAACTCGGGAAGAAGAAATCGCAGCCGAAATCGGGCAAATTCTCCTGTAGTGTGTGGCGGCCTTAAGAAACAGTGTGTTAATAAAGACAAACTAAACCTGTTAATTATGACTTTAATCTGTCTTTTACCTATACATACCAAAAAATACAGAATCTTCAACTAGTTCACTCACAGACACATAGACAAACACAACTCAAATCATTATAATCTACATAAAATCTCTCCTCTTTAGGGGAGTCGCGAGCTGGAACTCACTCTCTACTAATATGAGATCAATTAAAAGGAGACGCTCTTTCAAAAGGAAACTTAAATATATGTTTTTAAAGAATCAATAATATGACCAATCAGTGGCTTTCATAATCATTGTTTTTTATCCCAATGTCTCTATTATTGTGCAGGTCAATGGGCATCATGGCAGTGTGACGAGTTTTTAATTGTAAATGCATTTTAAACTGCATGTTTTGTTTATTTTATTTTTTTTGTGGACCCCAGGAAGACTAGCAACTACATAATGAAAGCTGATGGGGATCCAAATAAATAATAAAGAATAAAATGACTAGGCGAGCAAAACGAAATACAACACAGTATATACTCAGTTTGGTGGAAGACAGTAACACTTAACACTTAACTAACTAAACGGCTGAGGGACCAGAGCGCGAGTTGTGATCTCATCTGAATCTCAGCGATTACATTAACGAGCAACACTGAAATAGTTTCTTTGTTAAATGTTATGATGCTGCTGATGGCCGTATCTTCATAACCAGTGTTTTGAGGGAGTATTCAAGTCCTTTAAAAGTCCTCCAGTGAATGCCGGCGTGGCGTTGTGAGGGTCCCCATGTGTACACTCCGTTTGGATTGGCTCCATAACATCCTTGAAACCAGAACCCCCCAAAGCAGATCACGGCGCAGTTGGATACGTGCGTGTCCTGGTCTCTGTCGAAAGTGGTGAATTTTTGGTTGTTGTGGATCTTTAGCGAGTCTCCTACAACAAAAGACAAAACAGACGGTTAATACAAATATTTAGGGGTTAGGGCTATGGAGTTAACGTATAAGGGGGTATGATGCAAGATGGACTTTTTGGAGCTTTTTTTTTACCACGTTATAACATTGTTCCCTCATCAAAAACATGCCTGACTTAGTGCGGGCAGCAAAGTGTCAAAAACAAAACTAGTAAAAGATGTAATACGTGTTTTTGGAGAGTGCAGCAAAACCTCATAAATGTAACACCCCTTTTATTGTTTTGAAATGCGGAGCTGAGGCCTTTCTACGCTGAGTTTGCATGTTCTTCCTGTGGGTGGATAGTTTTCTTGCATAGTGTGTTAGTGTATTATAATTCTGAAACTAATGTATGCCAGTGACACAATAACGCTAAAGCAGGATTATCCCAACAATCTGAATGTGCAATTCCGTTAAATAGCAGGAGCTGCAGAAAAATAAATATCCTAATGAAACACTTAGTATTTGGTTTCTCACTTTCTATCATGAGTCTAAAATAATCAACCAATTAGTATAAAAAGTCACGTATTTAGGTGTGTACAAAAAATCTGAAAAACAGTACAAAAGCAGCTCACCTGTTGTAGTTCCAGCTAGTTCGATCGTCGGGAAAATTAACTCAATTTTTGATTAATTATTAACATTTTTATATTAAAATTATCATTATGACTATTACTATTACTAATCTGCATAAATAAACTCAACTTTACAACATATAAACCATAACCACTGTAGAGCCGCATCAGCCTGTATGAGATTAGAATGTGTTTAATGCAGCTTTGGCACATTTGTTTACGTCTTACAGCAACAAAACTTAAAACCACATGGCTCATTTGCATAAACAGAAAGTGATAAAAAGCAGCTCTTTCCTTGTGCTGATGTGGTTCAGCTTCGGCTGGACTGAAGAACACGACTCAGTGGAATATGAGTGTTCTCTCTGTGACAGAGGATGTGATGAGGCTGGTGAGTCTGTTCTGTGCGTATGTCGCGTTGGAGATACTGCGGATACATGTGAAACCGGGATACTCAAAACAAAAAAAGAAAAAAATCATACCCGGGATACGGATGTGCAGGTAAACGCACTCTGAGGGATATAGTGATCTCCAAGGAGCCAGAGCCGAGACTGTGGGGCCACAACAGTGTTTGTGCTGTGAGACGCAGCCTTGACTCCTCACGCTACGTTACGCACAGCAAACTACATTCGGTTTGTCGATTAAAATGTGATCGACGAAATTCTTGATGATCAATTATCGATTAGTCGACTAATAATGCCCATCCCTACTTCCAGCTAAATCTATACTTTATGGTCAGACTGTATTAAAATAAAGCTCACAGTAAAGTCTAATTGTGTAACAGAGCTTCAGACAGAAGAGTGGCTCAGTGCAAAGTGTTAATAGTAATTATCCTGACAGGAACCCCCCAGTACCTGCCGCTCCTTTGACAAATGCCCCCACACTGAGCCTGTATCCGTCCGACTCTGGTCCAACAGCGAAAGAGGAGTAATCTGCATGAACTGTGGTCCCGTCGAAGTCCTCCATGTCCACTCTCAGTTCATAGGCTTTCCCCATTGTCAGTAAATGCATCGCCTCCAGACCTAGAAAAGAGGGTTGGAAAATAACAGACTTTTTTATTCAAGGGGAATCTTCTTTGAGGAAAAAGCTTGTTTATTTTTAGTAGCAGCATATTAAAAGCAGAAAGGACCACATTAACCATGATCCTTTGCAGCTAGCTTTACAGCCAACATGAAGAAATTACTGTAATTAAATATGTGATTAATTGAAGTGGCTCAGTGGTAATCTGTTCACTGACCAATCCAGCCTCTACTACTGTTTTTGTGTCTGTCAACAAGACATTTTTCCCTTACTGGTCTGAGCCCAAATCCCCAGGGCTATATGCATTTTGTGTTTAAACTATTGTTCTTTCTTCTATGTTCCTTAAAATTCACTGTCCCGGCCAAATAATAGTAATAAATTCTTATTTGTTTAAAATATGAAGTTGGCAAATTGCAATAAAAATACAATAATGTATAGCTTGATTGTATTTAGGGATTTTTACAGTATATAAAATGTGTATGAGGATAATTTCACATCCCTACATATCACTTTAGTGTATTTACAAAAAAAGTAAAATAGAAAGCAGAATTGTGTAAAAACACATTGGGTGTCCTTGCTTACCGAGCCAGTACTCGCCACCAGCAGATCCAAACCCTCTCTTGTAGTGGTCCCATTTCCTGAAGAAATTCAACGTGCCGTCCATTCTCCTCTGAATGATCTGTTATAATAGAGGATATTAGACAAACATCACTCAAAATACTATTTCGTAACACACTTAAATCAACTATTGATACTTATCTGTTACTTAAATCCATTTTGTATTTTTTTTCTTAGATCTTAAGCCTTATATAATAAAATGTACACCCCCAACATGATTAAAAGTACATTTCGAAGTATTAATATGAAAATAATGTACACACAGGTCAGTTAAATTTGGAGTGTAGTTCACATTTAAACAGAATCAGTGTTAATTTGTAAAAGTAAAGTCACTTCTATTTAATCAATCTAAAAATGCTTTGAAATGAATATTCAAAATCCCGGATAATCCCTACTCTCTCTTATATTAGTGGCCCTTGAACCCAGTTTGGGAAACTCTGTCTTACTGTCCATTTGGCAGCAGAGGCTGTGTCATCTTGGCCCATGTCGCAGTAAACTTGCAGAGCTGAGGTTGGTCCGGCCGGGTAAATGGTGTAGACGCCATTTTGGCCTGATCCAAATTTGTAGACGTCATCGCAGTCAAAGGGCAGTGGGGACTGGAGGGCCGTGACAGGCAGCAGCAGCGCTAACACAACCCTGAGCTACGGAGAAAACAGTCCAGATTAATCTAGGTCCTAAATGCACGTCACAAAATCTTCTGTCTTGTTTTTATTTGACGCTAGTGTGTAAATATTTTTACTAATCCCAATCTACATCCCAACTAAATATTTTAAAGCCACTAGGGGTGTCCCGATCCGATATTCAGTATCTTTATCATCTTCCAATCCGGCTCTTTTATGAGTATCAGACAGTATCGGATTCAGTCTCATGATCGGACCGTTTCATATGTTTTTGCGGCATCGACACGCTTTATGGCAGCTGTAAATCAAAATGCCTCCATGTCCGCTGTGTGGGACTTTTTATCACAGTGCTCCCTCATTTATTGCGGGTGTTGCGTTCTAAAAATAACCAGCGAAAAACCCTGTAAAAACTGTAAAACCCCTCTGCGATATGAGCAGGGAGGGGGAACGCTCTGTGCAAATCAGCCGCGATCTAAACTGAGGAACGCGGGGGGTGAAAAACATAGTTATGGGGAGTTGTTGGCGCTGTTTTTTTATTATTATAAACACACATGGCACCTTCGATTACCCAGAACACAATGCGCGTTCATATACTGTTAAAAAAAAAAAGCATGCAAAATTGCACAAAAAAATCTGCGAAAAGTGAACTGCGTTATCGTGAGGGACGACTGTACAACAAAACGAGAGTCAAACAAGCAGTTTCTCTGGAGGAACCAGCAGAGCTACTTTAACTCTACCAATTTGATTGATCACTTACAAAAGAATCATCCAGATGAGTTTGAGATTTACAAGCGCAAAGCCACAACAGCAAACACTGGAGGAGGCATCGTATCGGTATCGAATTGGTATCGGAAAGAGCACTCCTTTAAAAGAAAAGAAAAAAAAAGAACGGATCGGATGCCAAAAAATCTTGATCAGGAAATCTCTAAAAGCCACAGTATGTCAACTTTTAGCTGCATAGCAGACAGAGCGACAAATGTAAAAACATATCTGAAGAGGTTTTTTGGTGTCATCCATGCATGTTTGAGTAATTTAGTGATCTCTCTCGAGCCCTAGTCAAACTCTGTCCAATGCTCAGCACACAAGCCTACGTCACCCATGCTCCCACATGACAGTTTTGCACAAATATACAACAGCTTGATACAAAACTGTACACAGCCAGTTTTGTACGTACATGGAAGTGAAATGTCCCCACTTTAACATATATTACAATAATAATAACCGAAAATCCAAATCTCCATAACATTAAAACACTTACCATCATTGTGTGTTCTGTTGGTTGAAATAATTTAGACTCTCATGCTTTATATAGACCAAAGCACTATGTTACAACAGCCTGAAGTTTCCCGGTGATTTTACGTTTAATATTTAACAGCAGTTTGATAAGGATTATTGAGTTACGACATATGGGCTTTTCACAAATACCTTCAAACCGGATTCAACGACTGTCCATTATTACACTGAAAATAAACTTAAATGGCCCCGCTAATAGTTAATTCTCCTTGTATTATTATCCTTCTAATGCTACGTTTCAGATGATTTTATTACATTCATGCCTATGTTTTGTATGAAGGATAAGAAAAACATTATACTATCATTATTATGAAGAGCATTTCTGAATAAAGAAAGCTAAAAGAACCGAGCCCTAACAGTAAAAATGCATAGGTTCAGTGTTTCCTTTTGGTTATTATAAAAATATCATATAATCAATAGGAAAAAGTCTGCTAGAGTCAGTGGGTTTCATAGGTTGCTGAAAGGTTGAAATTGTCAGTGATTTAAAGTGCATATGACAGGTTGGTTTCCGAATTTCACTGAAACATTTTGCAAGATTTTGCTTACCTAGTTTTCTATGGTTTAACAATGTTGGTAAAGTTTACAAGTCGATGTGACATACAGTATGTAGAGGTAATTACATAACTATACCATAGGCAAAAAATATATCTCGATATGTTTTGCTCACAGTAAAGTCAATGTATGATATATATCTCGATATCTGAACATGAAAAGTAATCCCCCAAAAACTACTGCAAAAACAAATATGCCAAAGGTCTTTTTTATTGAAGTGCAAAGAGGCATTTCATGTCGGATCAATTTCATATTTTCAATTCTTTTTCATTCAAAAATAAAACAACTCAACTCAAGCTCATGTTTGCATGAACTCTGTGAACCACACAATAACCAGAGCCCTGAGCTCCTTTAGGCGACGAAGATCGGGTTCCTTTTTTTAACAGATCCTTGTTCCTTCCCAGCGGTCAGGGGCTCTGAGGTATCCCACAATCCACTGCACAGATCAAACTGAACGTTTCCAAACACGACTGTACAAGTTCAACACTGCAGCAGATTATTCATTAAAATCTTCTGCAGAAATAAACTCAAGTTTACAACATATAAACCAGAACTACGAAAGAGCCACATCAGCCCGTTTGAAATAATGACCTGTTTAATGCAGCTTTGGCACATTTGTTTTACAGAAACAAAAACTTAAAACCGCATGGCTCATTTGCATAAACTATAAATACTGAAAAAAAAACCCAGCTCTCTCGCCCTGATGCTTCAGCTTCTGTCAGACTAAAGGACTCGACTCAGTGGAATATGAGTGTTCTCTCTGTGACAGAGGATGTGCTGCTGATGCTGAGGAGGTAAATGGTGGTAAATGTTGGTGGTGCTGAAGCTTTGGCACTTTGGGCGTTCACAGGCTGTTGTGACGCCACCGTGTTGAATGAGACACGAGGGGAGGGAGTGGAGGCGGGGCACAGAGAAGACAAACAAGCGAAGCGGCAAAATCAGAAGTAAATATAAACATTATATCCATACATACGATATGTCACAAGCCATATTGAGTTTAAAAAATATCTCAATATATTTTAAATATCTAGATATCGCCCACTCCTACTATACCATATTGTACACAATGGCCACTAAGCATATAACTATATTTTCTCAGTATATTATTTTCACGATATGGACCAGTTAATACTTTGCAGCTGCTGGCATCAACCTTCCCTGAGGTTGGGATGCTAATTTTAGGCTTTGTTAGACTTTAATCTGATTTTAATTTTAACATTCTGACCAGAAAAAGCGACTTTAGGTGGTGCTACAACAGGTGAGCTGATTTTGTGCCATTAAACAAGTCTCATAAAATTGCAGTCACAAGTTTGCGTTATCCAACAGTTTTTCCTGTTAGGCACGCTCACATTTTTTGTTGAAAATCAAACACCTAAAGTGGACCAAGAACGGCTGCAGAAAACATGGTAACTGCTGAACATCCCTCCGTACACATACATTCAGAACAGCCCCGGCATGATGTCTCTGCAGCGTATCAATACACACATCTTTGTTCTTGTGTGCAGATTGTGTACGTGGCTCCGATGAAGGCCCTGGCCGCCGAAATGACCAACTACTTCAGTAAACGCTTGGAGCCCCTGGGCATCTCGGTGAAGGAGCTGACCGGAGACATGCAGCTCAGCAAAGGGGAGATCCTACGAACTCAGGTACACACTCACCAATTATACTAATGCAGGGCTGTTATCAACTAAAGACATCCTTTGTCGATTAAAAACATGTCCTGCTGATTGATTCATTGATCAAAAAGGGGGCAAAAGCTCTCTGTACTATTACGCAGTGTTTCCCATAGATCCAGTTACGATTATGGAGCCACAAATCGTTTTTATTTGAATATTTGAACATGTGTCAGTCTTTAGTAATCTGCTTTTGATTCATATTTTATAATACATGCTTTTCCACACCATGAGATTGTTTATCTTCACTAGTCTTGCAGAGTTTTACTAAAGCCGCAGGAATGACCATATAATTTCTGCAAAAAGAATCATTTTAAAGATATACTACCACAAATGAAAACTGTCAGAGCGCTATTTAACAATTTGAGGGGCAGGACTACGTCATCGGCTGAAAATAAAACTGCAAATATCTTAAGAACCATAATAGTACAAATGAAACTTTTTGCAGCACAAAACAGCAGAAACGAAACACAAATAATTGACACCATTTTGGGCCGTTTCAGAGCATTTTTAAGCTTCCTGACCCCAATTTGACCTATAAAAGAATCGTTAATATCTCCAAAACTAAAGCAACACAAACAAAACTTTTTGCAACACAAAACAGCACAAACGGTTGACATAGTTTTTGTGTTGGTTTAGGTTTGACAGGGGACCAACTTTTAAGCAGGTCGGTTTTATAGCTCAAAAATATACCTAGAAAAACAGGTATTCTGAGTGTGCGTTTCCTCTAAATAGATCGGACCTGTAAATGATTCAGTCAGTCAGATAGAAAGGTTTAATGCCACTGTGAAACATTCCAGACAAAGCAATAACATCTTCATGGAGACAAGCATTTGACGGGCCCACCAAAAGTTACACAATGCACCTTTAAGCAGTAAGTTTAGTCCAGGTTGTTGTTTTAGACGATGGGGAAGGAGTTTAGACGACAGGAGGCCACCAAAGTACTAATAGGAAACACTGATATTACGTCTATCACTGTATATCTGAAATTGCAAGACACAATTGCTCAGGAGTTCATGCAAAAACAACAAAAAGGACAAGGAAACAGTTTATTTACATTTACAATTCAACCTGCCTTTTTACATATAAATACTAACAAATACAAAATCTTCAGTTAACTCACTCACTTCTGCTGTTGTCCCATATAAGTCACTGTCATCGAAAAATAATTACTCCTCTTACAGCCCCAATGCTAAAACAAGTTATGGTAAAAATGTCTCACTTAAGACCTAATACTATACTACTACTACTACCAAAACTACTGAATACTATAATAAAAGAAGGTGAAATGTAATTGCATTTTAAGGCTGCCACACACTACAGGAATTTTCAGTCTTAAACAATTTTTAAATGTGTGACAAAAAGCGCACACCACAACCACAAGGAGAATCTTGTGAGACTAAAAATCTCCGATCGCAAAGACTGAAGCGGGATCTGTCTGCGGACCACAGGATATGAAGTTAAGAATGCAGCACGCAACAGCTGTTTCCTGTCTACAGTAAAACCACTCGCTCTGAGACTCTATCAGTGTTCAAAAGATCAGAGCTCTGCACTTTGAGTTTAGATACAAGCCAAAACTGTGTTGTTATTATTTGTGAAATGTGGAGCAATACTTCAGATACGGGATTTTTAAAGCATAAAAGTTTGGAGATAAAGTCCACAGGAATCACTATCGCTAATCTGCAGACACCTGAGGAACTATCTCGCCTTTTTGCTTCTAAAGAACGCCTCAAACTAGACTCACGGCGATGTTTTGTGGACTGGATGTCATTATTTGCAGAGGACAAAGTCTGTGGACAATATGAATGAGATGCTGCAGTTTAAATTTACCACTTTCCGAGAGGTGAGTAATAAATAACAAATTTTCACTATTTCCTAAGCCCCCGACGCTCTGTTTTATTGGCTGTTGCCGTAGCCTAGCTGATGTTCGGTGGTTACGATCTGACAGAGCGGCCCTACAAGCGGCTACAAAATCGCACACGTAAACACAAAGTCGGGTCACACTTCCTCAATCTCTGGGAGAAGCAAATCACAGCCAAAATCTGGCAAATTCTCCTGCAGTGTGTGGCGGCCTTTAAGATCCTGTACCTGTATGTGTTTGAGGAAATTTGTCTTGTCTCAGTACAGATTCTATAAGCAACTCTTTTGGTCAAAATAAATCTGCTAGGAGCTGTCTGCATCTAACCTTGAAGCATATTTTTGTGATTTAGAGTTGTGAAAATTTCTTGATTAGTAATTAGGATGGTCTGAACATATAAGGTTAGCGAGGGATAACTCTGGACAAACGGTTTTAAATGAACTATCTCTGGTACGTCGCCCCGAAGGACCAAATTCTCATAGGAAAAATAGTTGGACAATATTTCTTTTCTAAGCCATACATCTTCTTTGACTAGACTGAGGTTAGAAAATGGTAGTTAAAGCGACATTTGAGTAACACGTGTATGAAGCAGAAGTGATTCCTAAAATGAGAGACGGAGAGAATGAAATGCATGTCTATTTTATCCAAGCGGGAGTGGATTTGAGATATGGCCCAGTTTAAAGGGCAAGTTTATAAGCTGATAAAGGGAACAGAGGAGCGAGAGGTGGTGAAAGAAAAGGAAAAAATGTGAATGAGAGAAAGATGAAGTGAGGAAAGAGAAGCGCTATGAAGGAGAGCGAGTGTTGGTGGATAAAGAGAAGGAGAGGGAGATAGATTTTATTTGCACATATAGTAAAAATAACATTTCAAACAGGTAGAAACAAGTCTTATAAGATCACCTCCCCTATAAACTTTTCGCACAACAGTCATGAACAGGCAAGTTGACTTTCAGTACTTCAAATATTAAATATCAGCAGAAATTAATGTTTGTTTTAATTGTTTTTTTTAATAATCCAGTGAGGAAATCGATTTGAGAGTCTGGACTGAATTATTCCAGAAGGTTCAGTCTTCTAAACTTGAGTATTGTTAGATTTGTGCATGTTCTGCACAAGAGAAGATAAAAGTCTCTGCAGTGTCTCGTAGAACAGGTGTGAACATCTGGAGAGCACATATAAAAGTTGTCAAAAGGTCTGGGTAAAACACTGGACAAATGCACATACTTGTACAGGAACAGACAAATACGATATACGTTTACCTGAAATATTGTCAGGATATTGTATTTTCTGAAAGAGAGAGGGAGGGTGAAAGAGATGTTTAAGAGAGAGGGAAGAGAGAAGAATAGATATATGAAGAGAGAGAGAGAGAATTGGATGCACAGAGAAAGAGTGAAGTGAAGAAAGAGAAAGAAAGATAAAGAGAGGGGCTATGAGAGAGGGAGAGTTGTGGTATGGGTCAATGACATATAAGGATTTTCAATAGGCAAATGTTATAATATAAAAAATATTAGTTTATATTGTTTTTTTTTCCCAAATATTTACAGTGTCAGGTGCATAAATCTATGTTTAACATTTATATGAAGCATTTTTTTGTGTAAAATGCCAAGTGGTGCGACCGAGAATAACCTTAAAATTGTTTTATTTTCTAAAGCGTGGTTGGGATATTCATCTAAGTTCATAAGCATAAGAGTAATATGAAGTGTATAGAAACAAACTGTTGGCGTTTCTTTTGGTTTTTAATGCATATTGATATTTTCTTTTGCTCCAATATGACAGTCGCCTGCTTGTGTTTAATGAACAAACTACTGCCCTGTAAAATGCATCACATGAAGAAAGTTACCTAAAGAACCATTCACCCAAGTCTACTTTGTTATTATTATTAATCGCACCACATGATGCACGGTCGCACCACATGACATTTTAACACTTTAAGTACAAAAAACATGCAGAATAACTAATGATTTCTGAAAAAATATTTGGTTCCTTGGAGGTCAGAGGTGCTACAGAAATGTGATGAATTATTATGAAATCTGAACCCTTTTAACTGAGGAAAATGCAATTGGACAGAGTCATGTCATTGACTGATTGAAAGAGTGGAGAGAAGATGGAAAGAAAGGGATTAAGAGAGAGATGGAAAACATAAGAGAAACAAAGTTAGGAGAGGGAATAGGTGAAAGAAAGGGGTGAGAGGGATGTAAAAGGAGGAGAGGATATATATACAAAGAGATGGTGGGTGAAGAAAGAGAAATGTAAAGTTAGGAGAGAGAGATGGGGGATAATGAAAAGATTGAAGGAAAGAGAGAGGGGGAGACTTAAGAGAGAAGGAAGATAACGTGAGGAGAGAGAAGGTATGTGAAGGGGAGGTAAAAAGAGGAGAGAAGAGAGGGAGGATAGAGGTGAAGAGCGGGGCTATGGAAGAGAGAGAATGAAGGAAGAAGAGGGAGAGGGAAAAGTGACAGGGAGGTAAAGAAGACGGAAAGAAAGGGTTTAAGAGAGGGGGATAGAACAAAGAGTGGTGGAAAAGTGAGAAGATGGGGTGTGAGAGAGCGGTAGAGAGAGAGGAGGGCTATGAAAGAGGCAGCATTGAGAAAGAGTGAAGAAAGATAGAAAGAGAGGGATTCAAAGCGAAGGAAGAATAAAAGGAATAGAGAGACAAAGCTAACGTGAGGGGAGGGGGGACAGAGATAAATAGTGATGGGGTAGAGAGAAAGGAGAGACAAAAAGAGAGGGATTAACAGAGGAAAAGAAGAGATGGTGAGAGATAACAAAGAGAAAGAGTTTGGGGACAAAGAGAGTAACGGAGAGAGACAGAAAGAAAGAGAGGGATTATATAAATTTAGGTGTGAAGAGAGAGAGAGCAGAAGATAGAGAAGTGAGGGATGTATAGATAGAAAGGGGGAGAGATAGAAGAGAGACGGAGATTGGGGAAAGGACAAAGAGCAGAAGGATAGTGACGGTAAAAGGTGGGGCTTAGTTCCAGAAATGAGGCCAATTCCAGCTCAGAGTGAAGGTTCTTTCAGGTTATGTGGAGAGATTGCACAATAATCTGTCAATGTTCACCAAACCACTGCAAAAAAGACGATAATCTGTATACTTACCGTGACTCATCAGCATGATTTTATCTTGTGACTTATAGCAAACAAAATTACATAATAGTGGAGTTTTTCTCGTGCAATTTTCAGAAAGTTACGCCGTGTCACTTTTCTGCTGGAAGACATTTGTCACGTTTACATGAGAGCTTTAATTCTGAATAAACATCAATTCTGCTTTAAAAAGACCCTGTAAACACTGAATTCCTAATGAAAATGATTATTTGGAATTAAACTTAATTTCAAAGTAAGTGGGTTGTTTATTCTGATTTTAAAGCCGAATTAATTTATTCCTCGATCATGTAAACGTTTATTCTTTTTAAAAATAATCCCGGTTGTTCAGCGCATGTTCGTTGGGTCGCCCATCTGACGCAATCCGGATGATCCGCTTCGGACTTTCCTCCACGTCTCTTTGGATTTGTGAGCGGGATGTGGGAGTGGGCTGAGGTGTGGCAGCCTCAGACTCAGTTTGTCTTCTTCCTCCTTCTCCGACACTCTTCCCTTCTCCTCCTCAGCTCACAGACGTAAAGTGTGAGGAGGGAATTCTCCAACTGCTGCTTCATTATCATCGGAACGACTGCGGAAAAAGTTTGGATCGTGTTTGTGTCGGTGGCGTAACAAGAAACCGAGATGACAGAAAAGCCGGTAGCAGCTGAAATGTGGGTTTTCTTCCCAAAGATAAGATAAGATAAGATATCCTTTATTTGTCCCACAATGGGGAAATTTCAGTGTTGCAACGCACAGTAAAGAGAACAGCAAGAAACAGTAGCAGCAATAGACAAACAGTTAAGTTAAAAATAGACAAACACTATAAAGATTTATAAAGATAAGGATTATAAAACTATGTATCATATACATTGCTATCTTAAAACTATATATACAATAAATTGCTATCTGAAAACTATATATACAATATATACAATACAAAAGACGTAAATACGTTCGTGTTGCTGTCCAATCAGAACCCTTCCCCACCCCCAGACGCTGAGCGCAATTAAATAAAGATGATTTAACGTGTTTTCCATTTAAACCTCAAATCGCAATTACTATTTCCACGTAAACTTGTTGAAGATATTTTAATTCTGAGCTATTTAATTCAAAACAATTCATTCGGAATAAAAATATCATCATGTAAACGTGGCCATTAACTCTTTGCCTCCATGGAGATGTTGTTCCTTTGCCTGAAACGTTCCACAAAATGGCAATAAGCTTATCCATCTCCAATGAGTCAAGTGATACCCACATCCAAGCAAACGTACAAGTCAGATCTGTGAAGAGGCAACCCCAGCTCACAATAAGAATGTAGGTTTTGCATGTTGTTTTTGGCAATTAAAAACAAAACAACATGAAAAACCGAGACTCTGCAACTCAGTGAGTGAATTCTGTTTATATAGAAAATGAATGAGAAAAACTTGTCTTTGTTATTGGTGTTGTCACAGACTCAATGATAATAAAAACACTCTTCAGACAATGTGATTTCCAGCATTAAATCATAGTCCTTTTTTATATTACCATACGGCCTCTGCATCTGTGTAATCCCGCAGGTAGGTTGCATTGTGGTCCGTGGGCGTATACTCGTCTCTTGCTTTTGGCTGTGAGTTTTCTGTATATTTTCAAGTATTGAGACACGTACGTGGTTCCAGTGGAGGTTTAATAATGAGTGGGGTTGTCCTGATCCCATCACGTGATTGGAAATCGGGGCTGAACTTGTGACCGCGAACTCGATCCGGACTTGGACCTTCTGTTCTGATCATATATTTGATAAATAATATATATTTATTATTATTTTTAATCACATTTACAGTGTCTGAGCTATTAGTGATTAAAATCTCCTATCGCTCCTGTACGGACTGTCTCTTCCTGTGTGCCTCTAAACCAGAACTAAACCAGAACTAAAACCAATACTAAACCAGGACTAAAATCAGGTCTAGACCAAGTCTAAAACCAAGACTAAACCAGAACTAAACCAGTACTAAACCAAGGCTAAAATCAAGACTAAAACTAGGTCTAAACCAGGTCTAAACCATGTCTAAAACCAGAACTAAACCAGAGCTAAAACCAGTACTAAACCAGGACTAAAATCAGGACTAAAACCAGGTCTAAACCAGGTCTAAACCAGGTCTAAACCAAGTCTAAAACAGGACTAAACCAGAACTAAACCAGGACTAAAATCAAGACTAAAACCAGGTCTAAACCAGGTCTAAACCAAGTCTAAAACAAAGACTAAACCAGGACTAACATGCTCAGCCCTTGTTCCTTTACTTCGAAGTGAAAAGTTGCACTTTTAATGAGGGTTTGTCTCTATTTTTTTTTAAATAAAATAAACGCTGTTACACTTTAAAAAAAAAAAAAAAAAAAAAAAAACTTTAGTTTGTTACATGTTAATAACATCAGAGCCATTGGTGAAAAAAATAAAAAATAAGGGACATCCTGGATCTTATTCTTTTCTCTTAGTTCATAATGTCTTATAGAAGTATCGGATCGGGACTCGGCAGATACTCAAACTCAAATGACTCGGGGGCAAAAAAACGTGATCAGGAAATCCCTAATAATGAGTATCTAGTTTCGAGCTTTAGCGTCAATTAATATCTTGATTTTCAGTACTTTGGCAGCCCTACTTGTTATCAGTATGCACAGTGGGCCTGCGTTTAAAGTGCATGCGTTCCTTTTTGGCTCTTTGTGGTAAAATACTGCGGTCCGGTCTTATCCCTTAATTCTGTGTGCTCAAGAACAAAGCCGTCGTAATGGACAGAGTTGAGGCCCTTAAAAGCACCAAAGGCAACTTAAAAACCCTCATTATAAAGTATTATTTGAATGTCAGGCTGCGGTGAATCAGCACTTACTGCAAAAGTTCTCACAGTTTCTGAGCGTTTGCAGCTTGAGTAATTAGTCACAGCGTGCGGAAAGAGATGCAGAAGAGAGAGGGGAGGAGGAGGAGGAGGGGGAAAGAATGGAGAGAGACAAAGAGATAGAGAAGAAGGGAGAAAAATGGAGGAAGAGGGGAAGGGGGCTGAGAGGAGAGACGGTGAGAATGGGGAGAAATATGGAGAAGAAGAGAGAAAAATGGAGAAAGAGGGGAAGGGGGCTGAGAGGAGAGACGGTGAGAAAGATGGAGGGGAAGAAGAGAGAAGGAGAAGAATGGAGAGATGAGCAGAGGGGGTTAACAGTGGGGGAGGAGAGATAGAGAGGCAGGATGATCGGAGAGATTGAGGGAGAGAAGAATGAAGGAAGAGAAGGAGAGAGGAGAGTGCGACAAGTAGAGGACAGTGAAAAAAATAAGGTAGAGAGTTACGCAGAGAGAAAAGAGGTAGAGGGAGAGAGAGAGAAGGAGGTAGAAAGAGGTAGAGACCGGAGTCATTATCTCTTGAGGTGTGATTTAGCGTCTCTGCACAGGAAGCTCATCAGGGCCCAGTCAGCTCAGGTAACTCCGCTCGGAAATGATGTGGGACAATGCTAAGGCCATGAGGTTGTTTCAGCTTCTTTAACTCTGCAAAAAACAGTAATTACATGAGATTGGGGTGTCAGAAGTATCGAAAATCACATACTTATCAATGCCTAAAACTAGTATCAAAACTAGACACTCTCATGAACAAGTACACAGCAATACTAAAAAAGAATTAACCTTTCCTGAACAGCATCATTTACCAACTATTTATAACCCCATTCTCACTTCTAAACCTAGACAAAAATACAATAGGGATACCAAGCTAATTGGGGTTAGATTACTCATCTGAGCCCTGAACGATTCTGCAAAATATGACTCAGGCACAGTTCAACAGAGCTACAGATAACGAACAGAAACTGTCCCACTAGTGACCAGAACTAAAGAAGCCATTTGGATGAGTTGTGAAATGCTGCTTTTGTCCAGAATAGATTTTTTAATTATTATTATTAAGGATGCACTGATGCGATACTTCCATAATATACTTGTACTCTTTAAACATTTGCCGATACCACCCACCAGTACCACTTTTACACAACACATTACGCAGTATCCCGGTTATGAGAAACCAGTGCCAAGGTAAATAAAGCGACTGTAGCGGCATCAGTGAAAGAGCTGCTGCACTCGTACGATCTCGGAAAAGGTATCATGAACCATCTCCAATGCGACATACGCACAGAACAGACTCAGCATCAGCAGAACATCCCTCTGTCACAGAAAGAACACTCATATTCCACTGAGTCGTGTCCTTTATTCTGACAGAAGCTGAACTACATCAGAGCAGCTTATACTGTTTATGCAAATGAGCCATGCGCTTTTAAGTTTTGTTTCTGTAAAACAAAAACAAATGTGCGCAAAGCTGCATTAAACACATTATAACCAAGATTCAAAGGTTCAAAAAGTTCATTGTCAAATTTTCATATTCAGATATGAAAAAATTAAATTAGGTTTCTCACTCTCTCAAAGCTAAATTAAATAATAAAATGAAAGAAAAGTTCATAGTTCTTCTTAGGTGTGTGTGTAGAGAGGTAATATCAAGGTTGTTTGTATTTTTCCTGGTTTATTAAATATATTTTTTGCACTTGCACATTTGTAGGATTGGTAAAGTATTGGTACTTGGTATTGGCAAGTACAGAAACAATTGTACTCGTATCGGTTTTCAAAAAAGTGGTATTGGTGCATCCCTATTTTTTTTTTCCCTCTTGACCCATGATAGAGAAAACACAACATTCCTACTTACTTGATAGATTAAAATACTGTTATATAAGAAAAAATACAATATTAATCTGCCAAATCAAGAAAAAAACGTATTTCCCGTGCTATTTTTGTATTCCTGTTGCTTGAAATAAGAAATATAAATATTACAGCATGTCTGTCTATCAGAAAAGTTACACACTGCACCTTTAAAGGTCCTATATTACGCCTAAACACGCAGGGTTTGCGCGTTAAACATGCGTCAGTGAAATAAACACAACTCCAGGTGTGTTTTTGAAAAGGAAATAACATTAAAACATATTAAAAAAATGGTGTAATATGGGCCCTTGAACGCAACATACATAAATTATAATAGAAATGTCCCTTTTCCGTCTAAGCAGCCAGTGACTTAATGGCCTTCCTTTGATAAATACCAAACCTGTATGAAAACCCAGTGTAAAAGATCTCACTAATCATGTTGTAACTGAGTTGGAGGTAATCGCCGGAGGAAATGTCATCGGTGTCTACAAGAGTCTGAAAATGTCTCCGGCGCAGAATTACCTTGAAGCAAAAATACATCTGCGAACAGCGAGGCCTAATGCGCCACAACACTGACAAAATGTTTCAAATGTTCCTCTGTCTCTTTATCAAACAAAGGCAATAAATCACCAATGTACAGCAGCTGCCAGCATATCATTACTGAAGGAAATAAAGGGTAGAATTATAATAAGTGACAGCGTGCTTGGAAATGGATGTTTGAGTCATCATTTCAACTTTGCGGCTGTCTTCAGAGGTGGGTACTTAATATATATATTGCAGCCTAACAGTGCTCTTACTTGTGTAGCCAAACCTTTTCAAAGTCTGATCTCGTCTGATTCCAGCAGCTAAGCGAGGCTGGGTCTGGCTGGTAATTGGATAGGAGACTGCAGGTGCCACAGTGGGGCACTTCACCCACCTTGCCTCGTCTGAATGTGGTGTGTGTGTGTGTGTGTGAGTGGTGGTGGTGGTCAGAGAGGGCACAGATTGGCAGCTTTGCTTCAGTTTTTGGCTAGAGACGTAGCTCACCACCACTGAGAATGGAATAAGTAAAGCACAAAATTGTAAAGTGATTGAGCGCGATGTGAGACTAATGCACAATTGTTAAGCATTCTTATTAAGTAAACTGTCAGTAAGCCCATGTGAAAACCTTTGTGTTGACAATAGGGCTGTCGCGGTTAGGGAATTTCTCCTGCGGTGCAGCGGTGGCCCAACATGCACTGTGCCTCTTAGTACGGCGGTGATTCATTTTTGCGTTTTTTGCGACAGCCGTACTTGACAATATAAAATGATTTGAGCATTTGTGTTTCTTGCACCACTTCGTCAGAGATTTTTTCACATTTTTTGTCTATCCTTTTTTTTGTCTATGTCAAAATGTTTGTTTTATAGAAAGTGTCCTTCTAATTAGAATAACTTGAAATCATAAATCAAATCTTTATAAAACTCTCTTAGTAGTATTTTACCCAAATGTTTTTACCCTTAATTGAGTCATTTTTACAGCACCTGTACTAAGCAATATTATTTTTTAGATATTTGCTCTTCTCTAATGTGCGCACCATTTTTACCCATTATACACCATATCCTTTGTATATCCTTCAGTGCAATGATTATATTTAACAAGCTAAAAGCAAAGTTTGCCTTTGCTGCAATTTTACTGATTAACATAAGCAATTTGAGCACTGAAGGAGAGGGATGAAACACAAACTTCGAAAGAATTATTTCCACAGAAAGCATTTTAAAGCATTTTGTGGCATTTTCTCTCAAAAACAAAATAGCTTCATCAAGAATTGTGTTCTGGAGAGAAGACTGACTGCAGGACAGCTCAAACTCGACTTTGCGATACTAAGGAATAGACTTTGATACTCAATACTGATTCCGATACCACAATGATAATTAAAAACGCTCTTTCTTTAGAAAATAGAATGTGATTTTCAGCATTAAATCGTAGTACTTTTTTATATTCCCATGTGGTCTTATATCTGTGTACTGGGTGGTCCAGGTTCCAGGCATATATACTTGTCTATGTGCTCTTATTCGGCTTGTAAGTCACTACGTCATTATTCAATTTCCAGATCCAAGCCCCCGGATTTGGCCTGACTGATTTACATGTAAAAATGCTGCAGTGTTGTGTCCCCACTGTCTGAACAGATCAGAAACCAACACAAATACGAGGAGAAACTGTCATTCTTTCGTTTTCCAGTTGATGGATTTCTGCCGTAGCTATTCTTCCAAATCGCCTCATTATATGTTCTGCCATCGCAATTTATGTCCACAACAGAGAGAAATATCTAAACCCTAAGCCTAACACTGTATTAACTTAGAAATTACTTGCTAACTTAGAATTTCTGGCTAGGCTACCACACAGACACAAAATACAAATTCGGGATATAATGAAAATAATGAGAAGACTTTATTAGCCTACTCATCTCTCGTAAAGTTGTAAATTCATGGGCAGTGTCTCATCCACATTATCCACAGAAATTGTCCTCCGCAAATAATGACATCCGGTCCACAAAACCGCGCTAGTAATCCAGTTTGAGTCTTTCTTTAAGAATAAAAAGGCGAGAGTCGTCCCACACGTGTGTCTGTTTACATCCACACAGCGCACGGATCGAGGTGAAGCTGCAGATTAGCGACAGTGACTCTACTTCTTGTGGACTTTATCTCCAATATTTTAGGCTTTAAAATCCTGTATCTGAAGTATTGCACCACATTTATCAAATAATAATAAAACAGTTTCGACTTGTATCTAAATAACAAGTGCAGAGCTCTGATCTTTGAACACTTCAGAGTCTCAGACCGACTCGTTTTACTGTAGACAGGAAACAGCTGAAGCACTGCTGTGTCCGAGTCCGACCAAACATAAGATCTGAATATTTGTCCAAACCCGTCCGAACACATCGGGGTCTCGTCGGGTTTCCATGCTCTAGTTAGAACCTCACTAAAAAAAGGAGGTGATGGTGAAAATGTTCACTGGTTTTGTCATTTTGGACCACAGGCCGTATTGAACAAATGTTTCGTTGAACCCAGAAATCATGTGTGATGTCAGACTTACAAACTGGCGAATACTTGTTCTACAGCTCAAGATGATTCTCAAGAGATTCATAAAAGGTTAATTTCTGTCCTGTGAATGGGTCTTTTTTAGCATTGATACCTGCTCAAATCAATATCTACAGTAGCTTCAAAAGTTTCTGTATCGATTAATATCTGATTTTCACTGTTTTTGACATTAATCCTGACCCTTATGCAGGATTATTGCAACTTTATTACATTATAACATGGTTAAACTAATATATTCAATTGGCTACTTTGAGAGAATAAGCCTTAAACAGAACACTTCATTCCAAGTTCAATAATCGCCTCCCCGTAAATGTCACACTAAAATGTAACATTGCGAATTTCCGAAGCTTATAGACTCATTTTCATTAACTGCAGTAGGAAGTTGTTTGTGTTGCTCCTCTTAGTTTAGTTGATTGATTCGATTTATTTTGCGATCAATTGATGAAGAGTCTTAATATTGCTTTAGAAAACACTGGCGCCTGTTCTGCTTTTCTCTGCTCTGCACATTTGCGAGTCAATTAAAAGACTCGCACTTGCCAGAATACCTCCATTTAAATTAACCAGGAGCTCCAATTAGCAGCCTCTCTTCTCTGAGCACTGCTGTCTCTAATGGCCAGCCCTGGATTGATTTGAATACAAACTGGAGAGCATTTACACAAACAATTTATTAAGATTTTTTCTTCCCACTCACGGACAGTTCGCCAAACAGTTTACACTACATTAATTATGCATTGTTGTGTTTTCCTCGCTCCAAGAGTGATTGAAATTGGACTGGAATTAAAGTGCTAAAAGCTGTTTGCTGGCCCTTGATCTGAAGGATAGTCAAATATATTACTATTTTAACTGAAGTATGGTGCTGCGCTTTCATTATAATAAAGATGAATACCCCAAAAAAAAGGAGTAAATAAGAGCAGCTCATTTTTAAAAGTAAAATATCCAGATTGAGAAGGGTTAGAGTAGTACTAGGATACTAGGAATAGACTGGATGCTCATTGCCAATTCTGATACCAGGATGATAATAAAAGCATAATAAATAAATAAATAAAATAAATAAATAAAAGCTCTTTCTTTAAACAGCAGAATGTGACGGTCAGTGTCATCCAGGTAGGTTCCACAGTGGTCCATGAGCGTAGACTCCTCTATGTGCTTTTATACTTGTTCTGATACAGCTCAAGATTATTCTAAAGCGACTGAGGAAAGATTATTTTCTGTCCTCTGAATGGGACTTTTTTTAGCATCTTGATACTAGTTTTAGTATCGAAAACAAAACTATTTAACTATTTAAGCATGTTAATACATTACCTGCATAGTATCAATACTCACTGTATTGATACTATGCAGGTAATGTCTTCAACATTCCCTGGGGGTGCGATTAGGCCTGGGCAAAAAAAAATCGATTTGATTTAAAAATCGAGTTGGCAAGTCAAATCGATTAGTTTTTTTTTTTTAAATTGATATTTGAGATTTTTTTTAAAATTCTCTATTCCATACAGTGTATATTCCCTGCATACAGCACGTACATTTTGCATTCGCCAAGACTTCCTACAGGCTTTCCGTAGTCACTTCCTGCAGTGACTCTCACTTTCCCCCAGGAACGGCACAGGCACAAACAGATCTCTGTCACACACTCATATAATCCACTGAGTCGTGTCCTTTAGTCCAACAGAAGCTGAACACATCAGCACAAGGAAAGAGCTGCTTTTTTCCAGCGTTTAAAGTTTATGCAAATGAGCCATGTCTTTTTAAGTTTTGTCTCTGTAAAACTTAAACATATGTGCTAAAGCTGCATTAAACACATTATAGATTTCAGACGGGCTGTGATGCTCTATAGTGGTTATATAGATATGCATATATATATATATGCAGATTAGTAATTGTAATGATGATAATTTTAATGTAAAAATGTTAATGATTAATCGATCATTAATTCTCCTGACGATCGATTAAGAACATCAAATGCCCATCCCTACTGTGTCCCGTATGAAAAGGGCAGAGTTAGGTGGGAGGGAATCATGGAGGCAGTTACCCTCTATGTAGCTGCGGATATGCAATTTTTTCGGTGGAGAAGAGAAGTTTTCACAACATGGTGAAAGTTTTGGATGCTCGCTATACGGTCAAATCGAATCATGAATCTACCGTAAATTCCGGACTACAGCGCGCACCCTATTAAGAGCCGCATGCTCAGATTTATGAAGAAAAATCAATTTTGTAATTATATGAGCCGCACCATATTATAAACCGCTGGCCAAAGACTAGGCGGGGGGTTCGCTTCTGCGTCCCCGCCGCCTGGAGCGCCTCCGGGATGGGCCGCGGACGCGGTCCCCCACTGAACTCTGGGGACGGACTCGCTCACTGGTGACACTTGGGACACACACGCGCCACAGGCACTTACACACCTTCACACACTTGGGACACACACACGCGACATGCACATACACACCTTGGCGCTCTGGGAATAAACCACGGTAGCGATCGCTTTAGCCTTCAGTCTGATTTGTACAGTGCGGCCGCTCTTTGCGTGTTAACCCAGTCCTCCAGAAAGTTTTCAAGCTCAGCTCAGGCCATCTGCTATGGTTACCTCTGAAAGCTTTGGTTGTCTTTTTACACTGGCTCAGTTCTTCTTGCTGGAGCCTCCACCTTCGCACCATCTACTCGTTTATGCCAATTTTACGGGCAGCAGCTCGATTTCCTTCTTTAACTGCCAGAGTGATCGCTTTTAGTTTAAAAGCTGCATCATATGCTTTTCGTCTGGTATTCTCCATGTTGATGAGGGTTAGCAGAAAGACTGAAATACGGAAGTTGTGATTAATCATACAATTTCATTGGACCTCAGTGAACTACTTATTCATTTTATTGGTCCATGTTTTTCCCGCGATGAAAAAAAAAATAAAAAAGCCGCTTCATATTACGAGCCGCAGTGTTGAAAGTGTACAAAAAAAGTAGCGGCTTGTGATCCGGAATTTACGGCAGTTTATTATAAAAATAGCTCTAGGTGTGATGCTAACTGTAGGCACTGCTCTCTGTCTGGAGCTCTGTTACTCAAGGTAGACTTTAATCTGAGCTTTATTTTAACACAATCTGACCAGAAAGAACTGACTCAGCTGGAACTACAACAGGAGAGCTGATTTGTGCTGTTTAAAATAAGTCCCTCTCAAAGAACATTACAGTCACAAGCTAGTTTTTCAGTTTGTCACTTTCACCGTCTCATTAAATAAAATAATTTCCCTTGTGGATCAATAAAGTTTGTCTAACTCGAAGTCTTTGTGGAAAATTAAACCCTCTAACAGGACCTTGAACTCTCATATTGATCACAAGCTCTGCAAAAATGTGTTGTCAAAATGCATTTAGTATTTTTTCTCAAGTTTTCAGACTTAAAACTCCCTTGGCAACGTTTGCTAATGTGTGCTTTTTGTCACCACAGTCACTGCTGAACATCCTGTCATAAACGTCCAGGCAGAAAACCCCCCAGCATGATCTCGCTGCAAACTATCAATATCGTTTTGAAACCAACGAAAGGAAACATGGTGATCTAAAAATGTTGTGTTAGCAATAAATACCCCGTGGAAGTGTCTTTAAGATGTCACCTAAACAGTTCGCCACGAGACTCAAATCACAGTTCGGGTTTTATTGTTATTTGACCAAACCCTCGTGAGAATAAAGGACCTTCACCTCGCGTCTTTATCGTTTAACCTCACATGTGACCGCAGTCTACAGTCAAACGATCATTGGCCCTCTCAGTGGAAGTGTTGGCTTGTGTTTCGTGCTGTTATGATTTAGCTGTGTGTTAGTAATGAGGCGGTCCACGGGCGATTGGGCGTCGATGAGCCGTGGGTCTGACACACTGCTCAGACGGGAGCGCTTTTACTGCCTGTGTCATTGAGTTAAGTGAGCATCAAATTGTGCACGATTATTCCCAGCAGTGGTGTCAATACGAACATCAATATCCTAGTTAAGATCGCTGTGAAATGGATGAAAGTCAGTCCACATTAGGCGCATTATATTTTGTCATTTTAATGTTACGGAAATGGTATTTTTCTGTTATAACACAATTGATTTGCTTATGATCTTTTATATGATGTTTAATCAAGCACATTATGAGCCAAAGCCATGAATGTGCTTTCGCAATTTAGACAGGGGTCAAAAAGTCCTTCAAATCAGGAGGCAGTGATCCCCATGAATAACAACCAGAATTCACTTCTGTTATAGTTACTTTAGCTCTAATTCAAAACTAAACCAGGTCTTAAAGCAGTACCTAGTTTTGGATGTTCTGACCCAGACATCTGGCCATCACAAATAGTCAGAAACTGCATTAAAACACCATTCAAGATGATCAAAGTGCTTTAATTGAGCTTTTATCCATGTTATATCGTTGTCCCCTCATCAAAAACATACCTGAAGTTTTATTTTGCTTTATTTGAACTAGTGTCTTTAATCGATTAATCCAAAGTTACCTTCTCTGAGCACTCAAAAATACAGAATACACAAATCTGTGAGGAGTCTGCGGACTTGTTCCGGGGTCAGATTGTGTTCACAACAAATGCATAGCTCTAATAGCTTAATGAATTTAAACTATCACGTATTCATGTTTGTGTTGTGTTTTCAGATGCTGGTGACGACTCCAGAGAAGTGGGACGTAGTCACGAGGAAAAGCGTTGGTGACGTGGCTTTGTCTCAGATCGTGCGTTTGTTGATTTTAGACGAGGTTCATCTGCTTCATGAAGACAGAGGCCCAGTGCTGGAGAGTCTGGTGGCCCGGACCATCCGACAGGTACGGCATAGGACTTCAGTCATTATGGACACACACACACACACACACACACACACGAGCCCTGTGTTACTGACGACTCATAAAGAGGAAAAAAAGAGATTAAACCCAGATCCAAAATACACTGCTGTGTTTACCTTCACTGGGACTGTGGACAGCGGCAGATGTTTTGAAGCCTCCTCTTCTCCGCGCTGTTGTTTAATCCATGAATTCTCAGAGGAGCACGTATCACAGCAGGAGTGCCTCACAATTTGTTGTTGGGCTTCTTTTCTCTGCCAAAGCGATAGCGCTGCTGCGCGACATGTAAACACACAGCTCTGTGTGGTGACGTCATTGGGCCGTGGCTCGTTCATGATCAGGTCTGAGTGTGGGACACAGGAGCCTTTGCCATGGTGCTTAGTGAAAGTGCTCCCTAAGCTTTAGGATTTATTCATGATTTATTCATGACTCAAGATGCGGCTTTTTAGGAGATATTGTATAACTAATTCAAGCAATTTCCATGCAATATACAGTATGAATTCACCAACATAACTTCAGAATAATAAATAATAGAGCTAACATTGACATTTTACTAGAAATACATTTATATAGGCAACAGCTGCACTGCCAGTGGAGGGATCCTTCAATCTACACATTTCACATGCAACATTTTGAGCCATGTCATGTTTTTTTTCTTTTTTTCTTCTTTAACTAAAACAGAATCTCTTAATTCTGGGTAATTATTTTTAAATGGATGAGCTGATCAGTCTTCCATGTGATCAGAAAAACTATCGTTTAAAGATCACTTTACGCTTTTATGAACTTTTGAGTGTGTTTCCACAGTAACTAATAATAATAATGACTGCCAAACACATTTATCTAGTTTTAGCTGCTTTCATTAAGTCAAGTTTAATCATCCATCCACAAACTAATAGTGTTTAATGTGCCAAATAATGCCTTGAATTAAACAGAGATATGAGGAATTGACAGTCACTTACAGTAACTGTATCTTCTATATTTTAGCGCTCTGGAGATAAAAAAAAATATCTTGTCTGTCTTGTAAGTAACCTGCCAAGGGACTACGAATGTAAATTAGCTGTTTGCTAACTTCGGCACATTTACACTCGTCTTCATGTGTCCATTAATGTGCATTGCCCCTTTTAAATAAATAAATCAATTTAAATTTAAATTTACACTTTTTTGTTGCGTTTAGGAGTAGGCGATATGGCAAAAATATATCACGATTTAAAAAAAAATAAAATCATGATTTAGTTTTTATTACAATCAAAAAAAGAAAAACGGACAATTAAACAAAATAAAACAAATTTCTGAAAAATAACTCCAGTGCCCGATCCTTGGATTCTGGCCCATTTATTGCTCGGGGGGCAGCCCAGGCCAGGCCCCCGGTCCGCGCTGGGCTTCGTGCGGTTCTGAGTGTCGGGACGAGCCCGGAGGTTCACCCGCGTAGATGAGCGCGAGCAAACGGACTGGTGACACACGGGGCGAAGCTCGGACACCGCCGCCAGATTGCACTCTGCAGACACCTACTCCCCTCGCGATCCCGTTCACGGAGGTGCAGGAGGAATGGTTTCCCGTCCCACCGGTATAAGTGCAATTCCTCTGACATGTATGTGACTCTTTCTCTCTCTCTGCGTGTGAGCGAGAATGTCAGAATCGCAAAGAGACTGAATCAATCTGTGGCGCTCGGTCATCAGTGTGTGTCGAACTGCAAGTTACAGAATGTGCCCAAGGCGATCTCTGCGGTCTCTGCACTTTGGCAGATCGTCTCCACGTTCTTATCGCACATCCTAGTTGTGTTACGGTCACATACATTGCAAAGTGGCTCAGACAGGTAACAGGAAGTGTAACTCTACATAGGCACAGGGAGAACATGCAAATGCCACAAAGAAACGCCCCACACTGCCCGGGAGTTGAACCGAGGACCTTCTTGCTGTGAGGCGAGAGTGCTAACTGCTGCATTTGAATGGTTTGATGTGGTCCAAAGTTATTCCTCACTTACTTTGTGCATTCAGAGCTTCCAGTTATTCACCACTATGAGTTTTCAAGCACTTTTCAAAACTTCAAGACCAGTGCAGAGTTTTATCTGACGTTTAAAGCACTTATTTTGACCTAAAGAGGGGCTTATGCAATAAATCTGCATTGGGGCTGGACAAATTTTGCTCAGGTACATGGTAAAAAAATGGGATACATGACCTTTAATTTAGACTTTCTCAACAATCAGATTAGATAGTGCTATTCTATAAAGACACCAAATTACGCTTCAGCATTGATCTGCGTTTTTCCAAAAGTTAGCTTTTATTCAGCAGTGCAAGTATTAAAATCCTGACTTTTGCCGCCTCTGTGAAGATGAGAAGTCTTAATATTTCTTATATTAAAACCACATCCCCACTCACCCTCTTTGTATTATAATTGTGCATTCACCACTGAACACTGTGTGAAATAAGCAATGCATTTCTGAGTGTCAGCAAATCCCCCAAAACAAGACAGACAAAAAAATGTAAAGAAAGGGGACTATTTCTCAAGGCGACAGATTAATTGGATTCACAGAGCCAAAAAGAAATAGATTCCCATAAGTCACTCTGATGAGGTGCTGTCATCTGTCTGTTCAGTGGAAAAAATGACAAAAGATTAGATGAGAGAGGGGATATTTTTAGTCAGAGCTACTGAATCACCAGGCTATATGACCTCCCCTCAACACTCGACCGACCTGCACCTATTCTCCTGAGTCACACTGAGAGGGGACGCCCATATGGGAAAAATAGATCACTTTCTTTCGAGTTTAGGCCATAGTTTAGCTTTTCTGAGTTAATGGGTGCTTTAAACTGGGTTTAGGAGGGAGTGGAACCTATTTCTGGGTTGTAAATAACGGCATAACATTGTGCAGGCCAATAATTTTAACAGATGGAGAGATGGCCAGCTAAAATGTACCCTCTCAAAGTTGTAATTAGCGTGATTCATACATGTTTGTGTAATACTTATTCTCCTCTGTTTTCACCACCATGATACACGCCCACTGCTCTGTACTTACGTCGTTCTACAGTTTTATTTTCTTAATCAGAGGTACACGTAGGATTCGGCAGCGTCCAGGCCTGTCAGGATAATTACTATATGGACTTATCGTTCAGCGTATGATCGATGGGACAATATATTTTTGGGCTCAGTATTCATCCTGGGCACATTTTCTTTGTTGTTTTTGTAATATGAAAAGTTGAAATATAGGTTGAAATAGTAACTTCTGTGGCTCATTATGTGTCAGTGGCATAAAGTAGTTTCATTATTAATATTTCTTGATAACAAATATATCATGCTTTGTCTATTACTCATTTTGGTGCAAATGAAAAAGAAAAAAGTCGCCAGTGAGATCTGCAGCTATCCAAAGGAGGCGCTGACAACTTTGCAGCTCTTTATTGTGACGACCTTCATGGCGTACCATAAAGGGGCAGAAGTCAGCACAATTGTTTCTTTTATTATGCTGATTTAGATCGAGTGGTAGGGGTGGGCCGAGACACAATTTGCACGAGATGAGACACACCACGAGATTAGAGACAAAAGGAGATTTTGACATCATTTGTGATGAATAAGTAATGCACTTCAATTCACATTTTGGCTTCACTATTTGTATTTATTTTATGTAACACTTTATCGGTCATTGTACTGCAGCTTCACAAATACATTTTATTTATTACAGCGTCTTTCTGGACGCCCAAGGTCACCTTACAACAACATAAACTAATTAAGTAAGATTAAAACATACAGTTAAAAGCTACAGTTAAAGTTGGACGGTATTTAATTGTTGATTGTGTTTAGTGTTGTATTTAGTGCTGTATTTTATTAGTCTTTAGTACTGTATTAGACACTATTTGAATTGATTGATTGTATTTACTTGATTTACAATTGTATAATAAGTCAGTCAGTTGTATAACTCACCAGCTCTTAACTCTTTTAATCGTTTAATTTAAAGGTTTAATTTAAATCATTTTCAGCAATTTTGTCTCACAAGATCTTGTGGCATGAGATCTTGTCCCATCGCTGTTGACTTGATAAAAGTTTGTGGTTTTAAATGTCCAAAATATAATAGTGATTCAAGGGTGTCATATATTATAACTGTATAGTAGATAAAACCATATTTTCTTTTAAAAATCCCAACACAAGTATGGCACTTAATTAGAAATGGCAAAGTGCATTCATGAAAACACTATACAATTTGCAATAAGATTCAAGACAAACTTTTTGCTCCAGATTTCCATTCAAAAGTATAAAAAAAACACACAAATCAAAATGAACTATAGTATTCTAGCTAGATAATAGTTAAGAACAAAGCCTTTGATTTGCATTTTGTCTTTGTTTTAAATCATCTTCATCTAGACTCATTTATTCCCGTTAATTGTTTCTGCCTCCTTTTTGAATCACATTAACTATTAGTCTGGTCGGTTTCCGTGTAATGTGTAAATCGTCGTTTCCTGAGACAAAAGCAGGACAGTAGAAAGCGTTGGATCTGCAGATAGAATCTCCAGTGACAGTGGGGCTGAGACAGAGCAGCGTCTGCAGCCAGGGGACCTCTCCGTGTGGGGTTAACCACCAGGTAATTGAAAAGTGCTCCCAACATGTGACCGCTGTTTACTCGGTTCACTGCCCATTTATCTGCTGCTTCTGCTGATATTACCCAAGGAGACGAGGGCTGACGAGGCACTTTGAAACACCTCCATGGACCTTGCTCTGCTCTTGACTGTCTCACACTTGCACAAATAAGCAAAACTCCAGGAAACACAGGAAAAATAAAATAGATTTAGTAATAAGATTTAAAGGAGACATATTATGCAAATCTACTTTTCACCGCTTATAACTGTGCCTCGGGAGGTAACGATTATCCGGTTAAAGGGCCCGTATTACACTATTTTCTGATCTATGTTATAACGTTATTTCCTCATCACAAACAGACCTGTACTGAGTTTTGTTTCACACACATTTAACACTCAAATTCTGCATATTTAGATAGTAGACAGAAGACACTCTGTTCTACCTTGTGATGTCATGTGTAAATCTCTACTGAACGAAAGGTAAAAGGAGCTGTTCATTTGAAAACCACCACTGCATGACATCACAAGGTGGAACAGAGCACTTTGAGGTTTGGAGTGCCCAGTAATAATACAGTGTTACTCAAACACGTGTGAATGGAATGTGAATGTTTTTGATGAGGAAACAACATTATAACATGACTTAAAGCTCAAAAGAATCGATTTTGCGCGATGCTGTATATGACCCTTAATCGATTACCGTGAATATTTGGGTCACAATATTTTATTACATTTTTTAAATTAATTATTGCACCTTTCAAGACACCCAAAGCGCTTTACAGTTCATTCTTCATTCACTCCATACTCAGTGATGGTAAACTACTATTGAAACAAGGCTGCTAATCTGCACCATCGGCCCCTCCGACCACCACCATCACTCATACTTTCTCATACTCATACACGACTTTCATACTAGGCAATGTGGGTGAAGTGTCTTGCCTAAGGACACAACAACAGTTTTTGCAACTGGCGCCCCCCTGTGGCACCTGGAATTCCCAGTGTCTCCCATCCAAGTACTGACCAGGCCCGGCCCTGCTGAGCTGCTGAGATCTGACGGGATCAGACTTTCACAATCCGCTATGGACAATATAATCGTAAGAACAAAAATATAACCATTTTAGAAGCAAAAGTCATTCCAGTTCAGTCTCTCAATTCAAAAACAAAACTCTAATTGTACTGTGTTATTTTATGTGGCTATTTTTTTTAACTTTAGGGGCACTAGCTCATTTGATAATGTGTTTATCCTCTGGTCTCAAGGTTGGTGGTTTGAGCAGTCAGATCCACAGGCCCACAGGTGATTCCAGCTCCCACAGTTGAATAGGCTCCTGCTGACGCGTCCTTGGGCAATTCCACTTTTGTTTTATGCATCAGTAGCCGTGAATAAATTGTGATGCTTCTTTTCACAATTATCGTGAGACTAAATTTGTTATTGTGACACCCATAATTTCATACAACGCTTTTCCGCCTTCCAGTCACTCAAAGCTCTTTACATCAAGGAACCACTCACCCATTCACACACACGTTCATTCACCATTGTACGTCGACACTGGGAACAAGGTGGGTTAAGTGTCTTGCCCAAGGACACAACGGCAGCGTTCATCTGTGGGAGCTGGATTCAAACCACCTTCCAGCAGTGGACAAACGCTTTACCAAACAACACTGAGCTACTGTCGCCCAGTTGTTTCCAGTTTCTTATCTAACCTCTCGAAGTTGTATTTAAAGTGAAGTGAGTTTTAGTAATTTTATTCTCCTGTATTCAAGTGGTCACTGCTCAGGTCAACTTTTATTTCACTGCCCACGACTCTGTACTTATTGTGTTTTTCGATTTATTTTCTTAATCAGCCATACACGTCGAGTTCAGCAGCATCGTGTAGCCATTTTGGCACAAATTTAAAAATAGTCCCATTATTGTGACTTTTAGACCTGCTGTTCTGCTTAGAAAAACAACACTAAAGAATTACATTTCACACATATTGTCACCTCAGTCCCAAAGCAGTAATTGTTATGTCATTCCTGTTTAGTAAAACATCCTCTCCCATTCATCTCCTCATTAAACCACGCAAAAGCTATTTATTCTGTTTTTCTTTGTATAAAACACGTTGGCGTCTTTCTTGTGCTGGCTAAACCTCCCTCTAACCACCGCTTTTCCTTTTTTTTCCTAATTTTATCCAATTACCGCCACACCTGACAGCATGTTTAATTGATTGCACGCTAGGAATTACGGCGCCTTCCTCGGCGACGCAAAGTTCACATCCTCGTGAATGTATTAATATGGAAATCCCTCAAAACGACATGATTTTTTACCCCCTTTAAAAGCAAAGACCATAGAAAAAACGGCAACCGGTTTATTGCTTTGACTTTTGCTAACGAGATCTCCTGATTCTGGTTCTTAAATTGTGAAAAAATTACCTACAAGAGTACCTAGAGAGAGAGAAAGAGTAGCTACAAGAAAAACAAGGTAAAGGTTCACAATGTAACTTTGTATTGCTAAAACAATCTCAAAACATTCTTACTGTGAGCGGGATCTCTGCTCCACTGATCTGACAGGTTGCGTTACCCATTTGTCTCCATGGTGGTAGATATACTGTATTTCTTCCCATACTGTGAAACATTCCAAGCTAGTGATACTAAAATTTCGAAGCCGATTTTGATAATAAGAAATAGACTCAATACTCAATACAGATTCCATTACCACAATGATAATAAAAAGCCGGTATGTGGCCATACCGGCTTGTCGTGGCCATACCGGTTCGCCAAAGCCTGATCCCGTCAGATCTCAGAAGCTCAGCAGGGCCGGGCCTGGTCAGTACTTGGATGGGAGACACTGGGAATTCCAGGTGCCACAGGGGGGCGCCAGTGGCAAAAACTGTTGTAGTGTCCTTAGGCAAGACACTTCACCCACATTGCCTAGTATGAAAGTGGTGTGTGCGTGAATGGTGGTGGTGGTCGGAGGGGCCGATGGCGCAGATTGGCAGCCTCGCTTCCGTCAGTCTGCCCCAGGGCAGCTGTGGCTACAATAGTAGTTTACACCACCGGGTCTGGAGTGAATGAATAATGCTCTGTAAAGCGTCTTTGAGTGTCCTGAAAAGCGCTATATAAAACGTGATGCATTATTATTATTATTAAAAAAACAAACACACACACACTTTCAATATGAATTTTGTTTATAAAACTTAGGTTTGGCTCTTTTAGATTTTCAACTGGGTTTGTTTAGGCGACATTTATTGTTATTCTGCCTCTTTATGTCATATTTAAAGACGGTAGGTCGTCCTAATGGGATTTTTGTATGATATTCTAGCCAGTAAAGAAAGTATTGTGAGTAAACTACCGCTATTAGCCTTTAGCAGGAAATGCGCGTGCGCCGTGGTAATTAATGATCTGCTAAATGCAGATAATTCACTCAGCTCAACTCAAACTGATCCTCTGTAAAAAATAATCTAATCTTGGTGTTGTGCACGTGAATCTATGGCTGTGGTTGTAAACAAGTGCACATGGCGATGCATTCAGGGGCAGGACGGACACAGACAAATGACTCAGCAGATAAATATTGATGTGCTGCCACATAGCAGGACATTTATCAGTCTGTAAATTGGATTAAATGGGCAGAATATAGAGAGTCTAAGCTTTAACCCTCGAAGACCTACGTTATTCTATACAATAACAAGGAATATGTTTTATATAACCGCGCATAACTTTCGAACCGTAAAAGATAGAAACTTACTTTTTTCCCTCTGAAAGTGCAGATATGGCGGTTTCCGTACATAGCTGCCTCATTATCCTACGTCACACTCACGCTGTGTGATGACGTGTGCAAAACGAGTGTCCAATAGGAACTGTGTTTTCAGCCAAACTCATGCACTCCATCCATTTTGAGTGACCCAAACTTTGCCAAAGAGTGAACTGAGTCAAGATGGTCGGTTCCTCTCGGCTCTGTTTGCTTTTAGCAACTGAAAAAGACGCTCTAAGTGGAGTTAATTCTCACATGGCAAATTACACATCTTGGTGTGTGTAATTGCGCATCCCTTTTTATTTTTATTTGAAAGGTTTATTTCACTCAAAATTAACAAATAAAAATGTAATAAACTTCATGGAAATGCATTACAAGTGATTTGGCTCTGTTCTATGCTCTGGCCCTGGACCTGACAGGAGCTGTTTCCATGACTGGCACCAGAAAAGTAATGGAGCAATTACAATTCTTTTTTGTTTTTAGAGCAACAAGGATATTTTTAATTCACTTACAGACTTGATATTTTGCATTTTTGTGGCTAAGGCCCTAAATTAAGCATTTTTTATGTCCAAAAAGTAGTTTATACATGTTTGCTGTGTGTTTTATATAAAAGAGTGGGAGTTTTTTTTTATTTTTTGTCATCTTTATTTCTTGTCCTGTAGCTTTTATTACAGCCACATGACACAACTACAGCAGCAGATTGTGAAATAACAGGTTGGACTGAAAAAAAAGGATGTATAACACTTCATTATAGGGTAAAAGGGGCAATTTTAAAAGCAAAATTAATTTTTTTAAAAATCCAGGCGAGGAGAAATGTACTAAAATTTCCCTTAGATCTTCAAGGGTTAAAACAAGGTATAACATGTCCACGTGGAATATTGGCCCATATCGACAAAAGTGATGAACGTGTATTCTCCATCTGAAAAGTTACATGGTGCACCTTTAAAATATTGTCTGAAAACTCAAGAAAAAATACAAAATCAATTTAAGACGCACATTTTCAGGAGCCTGTGATTGATACGAGTGCTCATGGTCCCGTTTAGGAGTTTGATTTTCAACAAAAAAGGTGAGAGAGACTGAAAAACTTTGGGCTAATGCTATCTAACTTATGACTGTTATTTTTAAGAGCACAAATCAGCTCTTCTGTTGTAGTTCCAGCTAAGTTTGTTCTTTCTGCTCAGATTGTGTTCAAACAAAGCTCAGATTAAAGTCTAATTTGAGTAACAGAGCTTCAGATAGAGTAGTACCTTCAGTTAGCATCACAAAGTATTCGTAGGTGTAGCGTTTTGCAGTCTCTCTTGAACCTTTATTACCAGCTCTTCCGTGTGTCTATGTTGGCATTTAAGAGGCGCTTTAGCTGTTGCTGCTGCATAAAGCTCTGTTTTATGACCAGGGCCACGCACGGCCCAACTGTGGTTGTTTTAGTCATAAAAAGGCAATAATATTCTCACTGTTTATGGTCACTTTGATTGCTCTACCACTATTACAGCAGCAGGATATGAGCTACTCTGACCCCATGTTGTTCTTAAGTAAAACGTGATTAAATAAACACTACCAATAGGCCGGATGCATAGTTTAAACATGCAGAATGTGCTCATGTATCAGGATTGGTTTCATATGGAAAAAATATATATATTGATATTTAGCACCAGTGCTTTTTCTATTGCCCTATTGCCAACATACCCCATTCTCATTTAATTTGACCCTCGTGTCAAGTGTCTCCATTTAAACTAAGTTAAATAGAGTTAAAATTACAATAGAAAAGCAATTAAAAGGCCTATACTGTATTACCGTGATTTCTGGGCTATAAGTCGTGACTTTTTTCTCACACTTTGAACCACGCAGCCTGAGTGCAGACAGCACCACTGTCTGCGATTAACATGCAACACTAGCTAGAGATGTTGCCAGCACTAAAACAGTTTATCAGTGTGTGATAAAATAAGTTATGATGCTAAACTAACATTAGTGAGTGGGATATGTCTAAATCTGTATGCGTTAAATGCAGGAGAGTGCGTAATTGACCAGATGAAGCATCTCAAACTTCAGTAGCCGGACATCTACTCTTACCTGATCGACACAATAATCCCCGCCCCCGGGAGAGCCTGAAATCTGCTGAAATCCTACGAGACACTGACACGATTGCAGACAGGACAGCGGAGACATGTGCAGTACAGCGCGAAGTGACGGGGGTGCAAGAGCGAGACAGACAGGCGGAAGAGATGATTCGCCGAGAAAGATGCTAGTTTGATTGTGTTTCCAACAGTTATTTTGTGCTTCATGCACTCACCCTCCTCATAGAAAACACATACAATGCATATGACGCAGCTTTTAAGTTAAAGGCATTAATCTGGCTGTCGAAGATGGAAATAGAGCTGCTGCACATGAGCTCTGCATCAATGAGTCGATGGTGAAACGATGGCGACGGCAGCGTGACGAACTGACTCTGTGCAAAAAGACAAAAGCTTTCAGAGGCAATAAAAGCAGATGGTCCGAATGTGAAAATGTTCTTTAAAACATGAACACCTGCAGTTTATTGACAGGTGCGGCCTTTATATGTACTTTTTTTTGCTCTTTTGAAATGTGGTTGATGCTCTTTATATTCAGGTGCGCTCAATAGTCCGGAAATTACGGTACACTTATTTTCTGATGTTATAATGCGTCATCAAAAACATTCCTCGAGTTGTGTTTTCTTTCGTTCACACACAAACCCTGCATATTTAAGCTGTGCTCCACTCTGTTCCACCCTGTGATGTCAAGTGGCAAATACAGAAAGTGCTCCACTGCGTTTTTAAACTCTGTAAACCTTCATTACAATGATTCGGATGATTTCTAATTTCTAATAAGGTAAAAGGTAAAAGCTGTTAACTGGAAAACTACTGCTTAAGGCTTACATCTTAAGGTGAAACAGAGCATTCTGAGCTTATATATATATAACCAATTTTGATCATTTCCCCCTCAAATTATGTAATTAAATTGACTAAAAACTCACCCACAGCCCACAAATCCATAAGAGAGCAGCGTGGTCATGTTTTCAGCTGATGCCTTTTTGTGCTAGTGTTCAAATAAAGTTTTATAGGTATTTTTAGGCTGCAGTTCATCCAAAGCCAAATATCGGCCTGTGCTAGAGATTTAAGGCTGATAGCTGATATGTTTTAAAGTCCAAATATCGGCCCGATATATCGGCCAAACGATATATCGGTCTATCTCTACACAGTATATCCAGTCCTTTTGTCGGAGTGTGGGCCACTACATGTAGTTTGTGACCTTGACATTAATGTTCACAGTTCATCAGTCGGTAATTTCATTATATATTTTTCCCTGCAGCACAAATATTAGAAAATGTACTGTATTACTATGTAGGATATTATACTGAGTGAGGATTACCTTCTTTGTCTCAGGCTGCCTCAAGTTTAGAGAATACATCACCTCTGCCTCCCATTACCTGATCTATTAATTTTACACTTCTCGCTCATTACCTCGTTATCCTCAGGGTGAAATTCAGCTTTTAATTAATCACTGTTACGTCTTGTTGTCATAAAATTTAATAATGCCACACAGACAGCTCATTTTTTTGTTTGTTTTTTATTTTGTTTTTTTGCTTTTTGAATAGCATTTTCATCAAATATCTTATTACGTGTATGTCTACAAAGGGTTGGGGATTGAGGCTATTGACATAAACTAGTACTGTTACTACTTCTACTATGATTGCTACTTTTTACTACTACAGTACTACTATTTCCACTACTTGTATTACCACTGTACTGCTGTTACAGCCCTACTGAGAGTATTGCTGCTGTTACTTTTGCTGATTTTACCAATAGAACACAGTACTTCTGCTACTACTATTTCGACTACACTCCAGCCTCTGGTACTACTACTGATGCTGCAACTACTTTTTTAATTACTGCTGAACTAATAGGAGCCTAGTACTGCCATTATACTGCTACTACTATGACCCTCATTACTACTACTACTACTACTACTACTGCTACTTCTACTACTACTACTACTACTACTACTGCTACTACTACTACTACTACTACTACTACTACTACTACTACTACTACTGCTACTACTACTACTACTACTACTGCTACTACTACTACTACTTCTACTACTGCTTTTACTTCCTGTTTCCCCTACTGTTACAATTACTACTACTGCCAACTTTACTGACAGAATGTTGACTATTGACTGATAATAATAACATACTATAACCAGCTAACCAGCTGCTACTACTACTACCCTAATTACTACTACTACTACTACTTCTACTACTACTACTACTACTACTACTACTACTACTGCTGCTGCTGCTGCTGCTGCTGCTGCTGCTGCTGCTTTCACTTCATGCTTCCCCTACTGTGACTATTACTACTACTTTTGCCAAAATTACGATAGGATAAGATATCCTTTATTTGTCCCACAGTGGGGAAATTTCAGTGATGCAATGCACAGTTAAGAGAACAGTAAGAAAACAGTAGGAGCAATAGAACTATAGACTTACTTAGAAATAGACAAACTCTATAAAGATATACAAGGATAAGGATTATAAAATAAAATAAAATTCTATATACAATAAATTGCTATCTGATAGAATATCTTACTGTCTTACTGATAGAATATTGACTATTGACTGATGATAATAACCTACTATAACCTGCTGCTACAACTACTACCCTCACTACTACTACTACCACTACCGCTGCTGCTGCTGCTGCTGCTGCTGCTGCTGCTGCTGCTGCTGCTGCTGCTGCTTTCACTTCATGCTTTCCCTACTGTGACAATTACTACTATTTTTGTCAACTTTACTGATAGAATACTAACTATTGACATAATAATAACCTACTATAACCAGCTCCTACGACTACTACTACCACCCTCATTACTACTACTACTACTACTACTACTACTACTACTACTACTACCACTGCTGCTTTTACTTCATGTTTTCCCTTCTGTGACTATTACTACTACTTTTGCCAACTTTACTGACAGAATACTGACTATTGACTGATAATAATAACCTACTACTAACGTGCTGCTAATACAGCTCCTGAAAGTGGATGTTGTGCTTTCTACCCATACAGGGTTATTATGGTAAATTTCTGCAGCACCTGGAACAGAGCCTGTAGTGTCGAGTGCAGAGTGGTGGAGATTTGGAGAGTGCAGCAGTAATTTACAAGTGTTTTTTTCAGTGCTATTTCCTTTTGTGTGTGTGTGTGTGTGTGTGTGTTCTTGGGATTTTGTGTTTTTTTCTGTTTCAACTGTTATTACACATTAATACAAATACAGAAATGTTGAGCAACTGCCAGATATTGAAAGCTGAACTCATCCTGGTAAAAATGGGGCAAAAGCACTTAGTCCTGGGACATTTTCTAAGTAAAAGGAACACAAAAAATCCAGGCGGGATTTTGATGCATGGAAATAATAGGGCTAAAAGGGTTTAATCAATCAATCAATCAATCAAAGTTTATTTATAAAGCACCTTTCATACAAAAAATGTAACATAAAGTGCTTTACAGTGCTGCCCGATCCCACACAACCAAAACCCAGACACACACACTCACACGTATATGAACTTTCTAAAATGCATAAAACCACACACAGTAAAACGTGAGGCTGAATACAGGCTTTCCCTTCCGGGACTATTACTACTACTTTTGCCAACTTTACCGACAGAATATTGACTATTCTCATAATAATAACCTTCTATAACCTGCTACCTACTACTACTATTCCCCTATTTTTTATAATTGTAATTCCTTTTTACCGCACACGAGTACAAAGTATTGCCCGGGCGAATGAAAAACCCCACGGAACACATTGCTCCTGCAGCCGAGTGCGGAGCGTGGCGGCGAAGCGGGATTGGCTGAGTCTTATCTTGATGTGGCGAGCTGACAGGTACTGCATCACATTAAGGGCCTTACCAATCTTCACTGTCAAATTCAGCAGGAGGTACACTGATAGGACCTCCCCTCCTCCGCCTCCTCTCCCCTACTCATCCATTCACACACCACCACCTCCTCCTCCTCCTGCTTGTTCTCCTCTAAACCGGCTCTGGAGTTTCTGTGTCTTCTGTTGCTCAACGTATCGATTTGTCTTCAAGTTTACAAAGACAAAATAAAGACGACGTAACACCACCACTGCTCTGAAGTGCTATTTGAAACTGGATTGAGTAACACTGAAACAATAATCCACAATAATGCTGACTTTTTTGAGCTTTTAATCATGTTACACAGTTGTTCCCTTATCAGATACACAAATGGAGCTTTAATTTGCTTCGTTCACAGTTTATTTCTTGTCTTCTCTCATTAGGGATGGGCATTCGATTACATTTTTATAATCGATCGTCGGGAGAATTAATTATTAATCATTAACGTTTTTATATTAAAATTATCATCATTATTATTCCTGTACTTTTATATATCAAAATGCAATGAAAACACAAAAATACAGTGTTTTTCTGCAAGGAGATCTTTATTTTTTACTTAAATTCAATAAAAATTCCAGACTTCTCATGGCATTCACAGGGCTTACGGACTTCGTTTATTTGTTTTCCCATTGTTTTCCCATTGTTTTCCCTTTGCAACAACAGAGGGAGCTCCAGCGCCTAAATGCATCATAGGAAACAGACGTAGTCTTAGAAATTGTGAAATACTTATCCCAAAGATAAGCCACAAGAATGTATAATATGTGTTCTTTGCAAGTATAAGTATTGATCCCACGTCATATTGTCTTTGCACACTTTAATTGTTGCTGATATAAATCCGTTCTCCCTATTGTCCTGCAGGTGGAGTCGACTCAGAGTATGATCCGTATCCTGGGCCTTTCTGCCACTCTGCCGAATTACCTGGACGTAGCCACTTTCCTCCACGTGAACCCTTACATCGGTCTGTTCTTCTTCGATGGACGCTTCAGACCTGTGCCTCTCGGACAGACCTTTGTGGGGATCAAAAGCACCAACAAGGTCACTTTTTGATTTATCTGCGTGTTTGTGTTTTGTTAAGACGTGGCACAGTTTCTCCGACCATTTATATATTGATCCTTATTATCTCCATGATGTGTTTTTTTTCCTCTTGTATTCATTTATTTATTGAAATTAGGACAGTATTATTTAATGTGTCAGCAAACAGGTTCAACAAATATATGATGCAGTTGGCACAATGGTTGGGCAGTATCCAACTTTTGATACCTTAAACCTTCTCAGCATTTTACAAGGGTATACGGTATTACTGTGACTAATTAAGAATAATTTTGTAGCTGTACCTAAACCAGAAACAGAAGAGCAGCTTTATATTTGAACATGAGGCACAAGTTCTGATCAAACCAAACTTTCCCACGTTCGATTGCATCAGCATCAGCGCACAAGCTGTTTTTATCAGCGCTTATACTGTATGCAAATGAGGTGGTGGTTTTAAGTTTTGTTTCTGTAAAACCTAAACAAATGCTGCATTAAGCTGCATTAACCACATTATTACTCAAAGTCTATAATGAGCGGAGCAGCGTAAATGTAGAGGGGTGATCGGGAGGACCCATCACAGCCCTTATTGTCTGTGTCTCTTCCCCTTGCCGTCTGCATCTTTAGAAAGTTTCGCAGTTGCGCGTCAGTCGACGCAGACGCTGTGTGTAGGGTGCACGTTGATGCAAACACGTTTTGATGCAGAACCATAAATTGAGCTTTACCGTCTCCTCCGTGAAAGTCGTTCAATAAAACGTCTCCATCCAAACTTTTTGGTTCAACATCACACACGAAGCATCAGTCATGTTTTTTTTCTTATTCCTCGCTGCGTGTGGATGGATATTTCTGTGCGTAACGACATTTGAAGAGGAGAGAGAGCGGAGGGGAGAATGTTTTAGGTCCTTATACAGATTTTTTAAAATAACGATAATGAAACTGATACTGTTGCTACTTTTTGATACCGCGGGATACTATATACTGTTTGGTGTTACCACCAAACCCTAGTTGGCGCTAAATTCAGAGCAAAATTGAATCTGCACATAAACCATTAATTTATCAGGTTACACCATAACTGTTTAATATCAATTAGAGCTGACTGATGTGAAGTCGTCTTCAGGAAAATTTAAATATCAAATAAAGTCTATATAAAAGTTTAAATAATCAGCAAAACTGATTGATTGAAATATAAAAGATTATGGGTTTCAGGATGAGGAAACAGCATTCTCACAGCAATTACCGTAACAATTTAAGTGAAGATATTAAGTTTTTAATGTGCGAAAGTCCTCAAAATGTCACCGGTAACAGGAAAATCAGAATCAGAAAGGTTTTATTGCCATATGAGTGAACAGGTTCACAACATTAGGACATTGCTGCAGTACTTGGAGCGAAACGTAGACAAACACTAACCATGCGATAAATAAAACAGAATAATACCATAAACTCTATAAAGTAACACAAAAATTTACGAATGTACAAGAATATAACAGTGCAGGTAATGATCAGTGCAAAATAGACAAAAAAAAATGGGAAAAGTCTTAGTGTAAAATTTTAACTCATTTGAGCACAATTCTCATAAAAATATGATCAGTTTATTGGTGTTTACGGTTCTAAAATAAAAATCAAGAAATACTTTTTTTGTCAATATTTTTAACCTTTAGTTGTCGGTTGTCTTGTGTGAGCAGGTGCAGCAGCTTCATGACATGGAGGAGGTGTGTTACAACAAAGTATTGGACCAAGTCAGAGCAGGACATCAGGTGAGTCCCGTTATGCTCAAAAATCTGTCAAAGCTGCACTGTGTAACTTTTCTGGCGGAGCGTCCAACATCTGCTTGTCTCTCAATCGCTTAAAAATCTTGAAAATAATAGATTTAATAAATAGAATGAAAACTACTTGTGTCTCAGTCTATGAATATGAATGAATATACTTGTATATTTCTTTTTGCTGTTTTTAAATGTGTCAACTAAACCAGTAATGTATGTTTTTAAATGGTAAAAAGTCTAATGAAAAATGTATTCTTTCATCAAACCAATGTCCATATTACCATGTTATCTGTAAAAGTTGCGGAGAGTTGTTTAGGAGGAAGTGGGAAGTTGAATTCCCTGTTGAAAACATTCCTCAGAACTTTTTCATGAATAGAAAATATTTGGTGCAGATTTTATGTTGAATGTGTGCGATGTGCAAGTCTCTAAAGTCCTTATCAGTTTCGCTCTTCCACTTGGCGTTTCTCCTGCTCCGTCAGCCTCCAAAATGTCCGCCGGGAAAAGGAACTGTGGATCTGGAGTTTAGCGTTTAGCTCCCATCTGCTTCCCATGGAGAGCTGCTGTGATCCTGCGAGCATTATCGTACCACGTGAGCGCTATCGTATACAGTTTTGTGCACGAAGAGCAGCAAAATGGTCTTGTTAAAGATTTTAACCATGTTCCTCTAATCAAATACATGCACAGAGTTATATTTTTGCTTAATTCCTGCTTCTTTCATTAAGCGGTTTGTCTCAGAAATGTCTTTGTAAATGTAAATGTTCTCAGCTGACCTACCTGGTAAAATATTGAATGCGTACAATTGTGCCTTTTTAGTTACCGCACATAAAAAGGCAAGACTGATTCTACGCTCAAATTGTGTTCACTTTGAGCACTAATGGCTTCATTTGTTTAGGTTGGCAGAGGGAGCTCCAACTCATTTGAAACGGAGGTGTAGTTTATAAAGTGAAGTCTCAAAAAGCAGACATTATTTTATATTAGAAGATATGTGAATTTAATTACATTTTATTACTGTTATCATTTTTAATCAATGTTTGAGAAACTCTGTAGGGATTTTGCAGCACAATGAAAAAGGCATTTATAGATTTTTACTAATATTGGCTCCACAAACTTGTCTCATTAATCTTATGGTTTAAACCTTTCATTCATCTGACATGAAAAATGTCTTTAGGGTTGAAAGATGGCACCAATTTCTGAAGCTATTGTGAGAAAATAATTTTAGTTTATTTATACTGGCAGAGAAGACATTGAGCCATACACCAGGACTAAATATGGATTTTGACAGTTAAACAGTAAATCCTATTATAATCTTAACATAACACTCCATTTGAAACTATAGGCAACCTCACATGTTTTAATGTGATGTGGACAGAACCTTTTCCATCAAAAGAACAGCCACATTGTGCAGTGGTTGTTTTGATGTTGTGCTTTTCTTTGCTCTTGGAGGTATTGAAATATAGGATTAAAAGCGTCCGTGTGTGTGGAGCAAACATCTGTGTGTTCCTGGTCTGAGGAGAGGCCGCTGCAGCTTCTGTTATTTATTGAAGGTGGTTTTATCAGCACCGCAGAGCGCTGTGGAGGCATTGTACGGCATACGCTCCTTATTAAACTTCTCTCTGGCTGCAGCTTCCCCAAAAGGAGACTGCCGGGAAATTCATAAAGAAAATTCATCCATCAGATCCTCCCAGGTGAAATGAATATGTCAAAGCATTTCTTGGACTCAGGGAGACAGGCCAAAACTGGACAGAGCTGAAGCCGGGGTCTGCAACACATTCTAAGGCCTGTAGTGTTAGAGATGAGAGATGGAAACCAGCAAAGTCATTATTTTATGATGGATTTTACCATAAATGTACATGATTAGGTTCAGCATTGTTGGATTTCCCTTTAGGAAAAGTTAAAATATCAGGAATTGGGGTAAAGTCCACATTAACTGGATGATGAAGTGTTGATTTGGTTGTGTAACTTTTCTCGTGGAGGTTCATCTACCAGTTTATTGTTGTCTGGAATATTCCCTATGGCATTAAATGTGTGCAATTACAGGTGCTTTTATTGCTCTAAATTATTTTGAAAAGCCTGAATTCTTGCGTAATGTTTATTAATACAACGAACAAAGCGTGTCATGTTAGCTTAAGTGTTTAACGTGCTGCATCGTGTTTACCATTTTGACTCCATTTCAGGTGATGGTGTTTGTCCACGCTCGTAACGCCACAGTGAGGACGGCCATGGCGCTCATCGAAATGGCCAAGAATAATGGAGATATCTGCGTTTTCCAGCCAGACCAGGGCCCAGACTACGGCCAGTGTGAGAAACAGGTAAGATCTGCCCCCTGCCCCTGGAATCTGCTGAAGTCTGACACGGGGGAGACTGGAGGCACAATCCGTCGTTTCATGCTTTTTTTTCAGACCATACAAAAGGCAGAGCCAAAGGCCAGACACCTTTTACATGCAAAGTGATAGACGCGTTTCAAGCGCTGTTAAATGTCATTCATTTTATTTTTATGTTCATGATGTAAAAGCAGATTTATTTGTTTTTAAAGCAACACCATGCAACTTTCTGGAGGTGACAAGAATATAGTAGTAGTAGTAAGAATAAGAATACATTTTATTTATTAGGTGCCTTTCTGGACACCCAAGGTCGCCTTACAACAACATAAACAAAACTAGTGCTGTCAAACATTTTTAAACCAGATTAATCACATTTTAGAATTTTGATTAATCACAATTAGTCGCAGTTAATTCTTCAAAAAAGACCCAAATATTTTGACAAAAATACAGTTTATTGCTGCTCAGCTTGTTGTTGGTACAAGTAGCGTCGTTGCTACCGCTGAATCAAAGCCGTGTTTTGCTTTAAGATGGGATTTTAAACTTGTGCTTCTATGGAAACAGAGTTCATCGCTGCAATATCTGCAAACTACCTTAGTTTTATCTAAAGTCCTGTCGGGCAGTTTTTTGAACAGAAATTTGCTGCTCACTGACCTAATAACCTGCGCCGCCTTTCAGGTCACCATCGCTCTTTCCATAGAGGAGTGGTCAGAATAAATAGTGTGATTAAGCTGCATTAAAAAAAAAAAACATTAGTGCGATATTTTTTGTGTGATTAATCCCAAGCTTTAACGCGTGAACATTGACAGCCCTAATTATATATTTTATTAGTATTTAATAATTTATTAGACAGTGTTTGAATTGATTGATTGTATTTAATTGACTTACAATTAGTCATCAGCTGTTCTCCCTGGAGACCTGCTTAGCATATTTTGGGTTTTGGGTGTGATTCCATGGAAAGAACATTAAAGTCATACACTGGGACATTCTCATTCATAGATATGCCTCGAGCTGTACTGTGGAAAATTATAGCCAAATGAACATTTCCATTGAAACTTGAAAGAGGAGACACCTCTACAGGCTAAATCAGAGTCAGTTTTGTCGAAATCAGAGTAAAGGCGCATGTTTTTCTATATTTTTCACAACAACTTTTATTTTATTTTAGTTTCTTTGCATTAAAAGTTAGACGGCGGGAATTTAATAAATGAACAGATTCAAATAACTGCATTGTCAGTATCAGTATAGCTGCACTTTGGTTCACACTCCTTCCCTCCCCCGTATAACTTTATATGTATATGTGTGTGCCTGTGCTGCCGACATGCCAAGGCGAGCAGTGATAGCGGCGCATCCAGTGTAATTAATGTTCTCTGTGCATTGGGCATGGCGCGCTTTGCCACATAGGACGGTCATCCGGACTCCCCCATCTCCCCCATATTCAAATCTCAGGCAACCAGGAGGCAGCGTGATAAATTTAGTAACCTTTTTGCAGGCGTTCCCCAGAGCCTCGCCAAGATTGATGCTTCCTCTAATCTTCTCTCCTATTTAAATGGGGATATGTATACAAATCAGATCACTTTTCATGCTTATGCTAAAACAGGAAACGCAGACAGCAGATGATGTCAGGGGAGTAAAATTGGTGCACTATTGCGGCCTGGTTATCGGCTTTGAAACAGTGCTTTGGAGTGATTTTTTGAGTCCTCATTATAAAGGTGCATGTCGTAGTTAATAGTCCCTGCATTACCGCTATAGTGGAAGTAGGAGAGGTTTAGTCAATGTGCAGCCAGACTGGATAATTGATCAGAAGGAGGCGAGAGAGAAGAAAAACACAATTATAGAAAGCAAAAAATATGTATGTACAGTTTGAGAAAATGGATGAATGTAGAACGTTCATAATAGGGCTGCAAGGTCAATCATAATCAAAATCACGGTTTATATTGGTCGGTATTAGCAAATCACGAAGGCTGCGAGGCTTTTTGAGTACTCTTTCTCCTATCCGAACGTCAGTGGTTCGATTCCCAGACACAAATAAAGGATTAGCAATGTCATGGAAGAAAGTTGGTGGTTTCCAGGCAGGTTTTTAAAAATCGCTGAATTTGTCATTTTTCAGGCTATTTTTTTTGGCATTAGGGTTGTTAGAAGTATTGAAAATCGAATATTAATCGATACTAAAACAAATATCGAAACTAGATACACGGCAAATTTCTCTGCTCTGGCCAAGATGTTAAAACTTACCATATTTTTTTGGACTTTAAGTAGCACTTTTTTCAGGGTTTGGGTGGTCGGTCCTGTGACTTATACTCAGGTGCGACTTGTATATAAAATTTTTCACACTGACAGCCCATAGACCAAATATATGAATCATGAAATCAAAAATTTAAAAAAAATCATTATCTGGTTTCAGAGACAAATAATAAAGAAAAGAGTTGTTTTTTCATTTTCTTATTTTTGGTTCTATATTGAAAAACGAACGATCAAATGACACACAGATTCTTCTCTATTCGGTTGTTTTTATTACTATAACTTCTATAACTCGCCTTTCAAGATGAAATGTTAGTTCCTGGTATCTGATTTTATAAAATAAATTTCCCCCAAAAAGTGTGATTTATAATCCGGTGCGACTTATACATGTTTTTTTTTTCTTCATTGTGCATTTTTTGAATGGTGCGACTTATACTCATAGTCCGAAAAATAGGGTCAGGTTCTTCATCAGGTATAAAGGACAGGGTGTCATGATCACTACAGTTTTTTGTTTTTGTTTTTTCATGTTTATAGGACCAATAATTATAAGTTTTTGTAATATATTAAACCTAAAGATGAGAAGCACAAGAGCGAAAGAGGAGAAAAGGTGAGGAACACGCTGCAAATTTCGCTGATCTGGCCAGTTTGGGAGAGCGCGTGGATTAAAAACAAAATGCAACTATATTTAAGCCTATTTAATTTGGGATAATGAATAAAGCCAATGAAAGCAGTACGAAGTAGGAATTCGTATTATAAGTAGAATGTATTACCGAATATTGTATTGTGATTAAAACTAAGTCAGATTTACACACACTTTTCTACCTTCAGGGCACTAAAAGCACTTTTCAAGTCCTATATTACGCAAAATTAACTTGTGAGCTGTAAGATATGTGATAAAAAATATACCTGCACTGCAAATTTCACTGATCTGGCCAAGATTTTAAAACTTATATCAGGTTATTCCTCTTGTTTTCAGATTTATTATCAATTTACTAGTTCTGAGATTGCTTCATTCTAGTCTAGAGGTCGTTTATTTTCAGATAACTTGCTGCATGGACAGATAATTTCACTACTTTTAAGTAATTTTCTGATGGATTTAAGTGTTTATAGCTTAAATTTTGGACCAGCTTTCTTGCAGCGTATTCATTTGAGCAGGTATCTGTACTTACACAGATATAAGGCCACATAATTAAAGAAAGTATTATTATTTAATGTTGAAAATGACTGGAGCGGTCAGGTTGGCGGCTCCCACAGATGAATACCACTATTGTGTCTTTGGGCTCATATTACACTATTTTCTGATCCATGTTTTAATGTTTTGTCATCATAAACAGATCTGGAGTTGTGTTTTGTTTCATCCACACATGTTTAACACACAAACTCTACATATTTAGGCTGAGTTCTGACCCTTCATGTGGTAATACACCTTCACTACAATCATTCGGATAAATACAGCCCTGAAATTATTCCCTTTAACCCTTTTTTACTTAACAAAACATAGACGGAGACAAACTAAAAATAAAGAGTTACTTACACGTGCGTGAATGAAACAAAACACAGCTCCAAACTGCAGAAAAGCTTGGCCAGAATTGAAGATATAAACACTTAAATCTATTAGAAAATGACTTAAAAGTAGTGAAATTATCTGTCCATGCAGCAAGATCATTTTACTTGACAAGTTATCTTAAAATAAACAACCTCTAGACTAGAAATAAGCCATCTCCGGTCGAGTATCAGTGAAATTTGCAGTGCAGGTATATTTTTTATCACATATCTTACAGCTCACAAGTTAATTTTGCATAATATAGGACTTGAAAAGTGCTTTTGATGCCCTGAAGGTAGAAAAGTGTGTGTAAACCTAACTTAGTTTTAATCACAATACAGTATTCAGTAACACATTCTACTTATAATACGAATTCCTACTTCCTACTGCTTTCATTGGCTTTATTCATTATCCCAAATTAAATAGGCTTAAATATAGTTGCATTTTGTTTTTAATCCACGCGCTCTCCCAAACTGTACGTGTACTTTATTCGCCTCTTGTGTATTGAGATGTCTGCACTAATCCTGACTGACAACCTCTCCACTCTGAGCGATAAGGCCATTTAAACAACATTAGGGGCCCGCAGAATAAAGTAAAAAACGCGGTTAAATAATCACTAAATTATATGAGCCACCTGCCTTTCTTTATTATGCATATTGGAGATTAAAAACGACTATAAATATTAATAAGGGGCAATTTCCAGAGTGCAAATAAGCAGTGCATTATCTCTGTGTGTGGGCTTAAAGTGGCTGGACCTATTCACCGGAGCAGATCGGACCCACAAACACTGATGGACTAATGGAGAGCACTACGTGTAATTATAATAGGAGAGGCAGAGGATACAGGACAGAGCCAAAGTAGTGCTTCGTTCATTTATTAAAGCGAATGAAATGGCGCAAATGCTGTAAAAAGTGATCTTTGCTTTTCAGACAAAGGAATGTGCAGGCAATAGAAAAGAGCGAGTGAAATTATTTTTGAGTTAAAGTGGGAAAAAGAATTGGAATTATACTAAAACTACTAAAAATAAGTCTTTCACTTAACCTCTCAAAGCACTACCCTGTCATCATTATTCATTTTCTCCATACTAGATGATGAAAAGCCAATATTGTAGGGCTGGGCGATATGGGAAAAAGAAGAATCACGATATTTTTCCCCGCGTATTTATCGATTTTGATTTCCGATTCGATTTTCTTCCATCTTATTAAAAACAAAAGACATGTGGACCTTCAGATATAAAGGACAGAATGTCAGGATCACCTTTTTTTTTCTTTTCGTGTTGATAGGACCAATCATTTTGAGATATTCACATTTAAATTTTGCAATAAGTTTGTGCAATATATTAAACCTAAAGAAAAAGTGAGGAGCACACTGCAAATTTGCGAATGAAACAAAACAAAACTCCACTTATGTTTTGATGAGGAAACATTATAACATACTGTAAAATACCAAATAAGAGCTGGAGCGTTTATTTGTTTCAATTACTTAAAGACCAGTCATTTATTTGAGACCAGGCGACAATTTGGGTGATTAATTCCTTCCTCACAAAAATCTGGCTCCGCAAAACTGGGAAAATATGGAACTCAAATTATTTTAACCAGTATGACTATAATTTAGGCGACTTTCTATACAGACGTAGGTGAGTTCATTTGAAATGTTACAACGAAATATCTACAGAGTGGAGAGTTTCCCGCATTTGAAAGCGACTCCCGAATTACAGAAAGTAAAACTTAAAACCCTCCCGCAACATGCAGACATTTGTTTAGCAAATTAAAACAAATGACAGACGCAGCGAGTGTGGAGCAGCAGAGTGAGAACGTTCATCCACCGCATCAGGGCACAAGGAGCGAGCTGTTTGGTTTTTTTTTCAGCTCTTATAGTTTATGCAAATTAGTCATGTGGATTTAAGTTTGGTTTGTGTAGAGACGACATGAGCTTCAGTCCTGCGTCCTGTTGTTGCAGCTCGACTTCTGTCTTCCAGCATATTCGTTAGGTAATTTGTCTGATCTGGTAAAGATTTTAAAACTTTTATCAGGTTATTCATCCTGTTTTCAGATTTATTATCTACTTTATAGTTCTGAGAGTGCTTTATTCTAGTCTAGAGGTAGTTTATTTTAAGTAAAATGATCTATCTCTGCAGCAAGATAATTTAACTTCTTTTAAGTCATTTTCTGATAGATTTAAGTGTTTAAATCTTAAGCTTTTTTGCAGTGCAGGGAGAGGAGGGGAGGCGGGATCATCGAGTTCGATCAAAGTAGAGATCGCGATCCATCGATTTTTCTGTTTTTGGCACCTCCCTACACTAATGATGCCAATATAAGTAGTTTTCTGAAGCTTTAATACACACACACACAGCTCCGGCTCGACTGCCTGCATGCACTGACAGAGAGGCTGAGTCGCACTTTCAGTTTTGACAGTTTTGGGCATATACTCGTCTGTGTGCTCTTATACTTGTGCTGGTTTTATACTTGTTCTGCTCAAGATCATCCTAAAGCTATTCAGGAAAGGTTCATTTCTAGGTCTTGCATATGTGACTAGTTTTAGTATTGAATAGAGTCTGATTTTTGATACTTTTGACAACCCTAATTTCTAGATTGTAACCTGAAATACCATTACAGCGTCTCTAGTTTTTAAACCAGTGCATCACATTAGATTATTCATGTTTAAATACATAAAAGCTCGAGTTTATTTTGGGCTAAACCTGGTCAGGTTAAACTGGCGGTGAGCGTCTGAGAACACTCACTGATCGATTGGCTCTGCTCGCGGTCAGCAACTTTTCAGTGCTGTCTCTGGGGAGAAGTGTATGAAGTGAGCCGCTATGAATGTGTGGGAGGCAAATCAAATAAAGGATTAGTAATGTCATAGAAGAAAGTCACGGCTCGGTGTCGAAAAATAGTCTCCCGGCAGGTTTTTTAAAAGCGCTGTGAACTGACATCTGAATGAGTTATTTTACAGTCACATTATTTGGCAGTGTTAGATATATATATATATATTTTCTTTCATCTTATTCTCAGAAAACGACTTAGTGGTTAGAGCGCTCGTGCACCAGCAGGTTGTCAGTCCAAAACTCGTCCAAACCAGTGGATATATTTCTGTTGTGTTCTAAAGGCCGCCGCACATTACAGGATTTTTCAGATTTTTTTAAACGATTTTTAAACGTACGACAAAAAGCGCAAACACCACAGACACGAGGAGAAACTTATGAGACTAAAAATCTCCGATCGCAAAGACTGCAGCGGGATCTGTCTGCGGACCACAGGATATGAAGCTGTGAGCGCGATGGCATCAGCTGTTTCCTGTCTACAGTAAACCCACTCGCTCTGAGACTCTGAAGTGTTCAAAGATCAGAGCTCTGCACTTTGAGTTTAGATACAAGTCAAAACTGTGTTATTAGTATCTGTGAAATGTGGTGCAAGACTTCAGATACAGGATTTTTAAAGCATAAAAGATTGGAGATAAAGTCCACAGGAAGTAGAGTCACTGTCGCTGATCTGCAGCTTCACCTCGACCCGTGCGCTGTGTGGATGTAAGGAAACACTGTATTTTTACTTTTAAAGAACACCGCAAACTGGATTAATAGCGCAGTTTTATGGACTGGATGTCATTTGTGGAGGACATTTTCTATGGATAATGTGGATGAGATGCTGCACTTTAAATGTACCACTTTATGGAAGGTGAGTAATACATTTTTTATTTTCCCTCTACCCCGAGTTTGTTTGTTGGGTCACTGTGTCTGTCGCTCCTCTGCCCCTGACGCTTTGTTTTATCGACTGTTACTGTAGCGTTGTTGATGTTTGGTGGTTACGATCTGACACCGACACCACACACGAGGAGCACAGTGGCTTCAAAATCACACACAAAGACAAAAAGTCGATCCCCCCCCAAACTTGGAAAGCAGAAATCGCAGTCAAAATCGGGCAAATTCTCCTGTAGTATGAAGCGGCCTTTAGGCAAGACATTTCAGCCACTTTCCCTGTTTAGGAATGTCGTGTGTCAGTGATTGGTGGTGGTTGAATGGTCCAACGGTGCAGAAATGTATTTTACATTTAGTTATTTGTATATTTATTTGAATCAACATTTTAAAAATGCCAGAGTTAGCTGATTTGATCTTATTTTCATCAGTACATCCTTTGATGCATGTGAGAAAGTCAGCCTAATAATACAAGTAAAAAAAAAATCACTGGCTTTTGTCAGTCTGCCCTGGGCAACTGTGGCTACAATAACAGCTTTGTACCACTGAATTTGAAGTGAATGAATAATGCACAACAACACTGAAAAGCGCCTTTAAGCAGCCGAGAAAGCGCTTTTAGAATAATGCACGATTATGTTATTTACCATGTAGCTTGAATAGAAAAGTAAGTAGTAATTTAAAGTGTTTACATCTCCTGGCAGCGCTTTGCTTAGTAACCTGAAGGTCTGTGATTTGATTTCCACCACCAGTGCACACGTACTGTTAAATACTGTATGTCCTTGGACTAGAATTGTATCCTTGTGTAATCTTATGTAAAGAACACATAACGGTACACACAGATAATTTACTAAATCAGGGCTTTTCAATTGCTCTTCACAGAATTATTGTGTACGACTCTTATATTTTAATGAAGCCACCTAAAAATACTTCAGTATGTTTCCACTTTTGATGATCCAGAGTGAGGTGTTTCGTTCGCTCCAGTGTTCACAGCCAACCCTGTAGCTGTAGGTTTAATATCCAAATCCAAGCCTTAAGAGCTGCTCTAAAGGCAAAGCAGCCAAAGTGTCAGAGCCTCTACTACGGTGGAGGAGAAGAGACACCTGCTGGTCACTCACGGTACTGTCACGACATTTAGAATACAGACATAGAAAGTAAAAAGAAGAAAAGAGTCATGAGTGATCCTTAATCAAATCATGTGTTTAAGGTGCCCTGGGACAAGCTGGGGGATGCAAGACTTCTGTTCCAATAGGTGTTAGGGTCAGTCTTTGGGTTTACAGGGGATTTTATGTACTGTGCAGCTCCTGTTGTAGATGTTTTACACAGTCTGGATAGCTTATGCATATATGCAGAAGAAGTTCATTACAAATAGTGATGACCAGGGAGATTTGGAGCACTCAACACATTGCATCACACGTAGTATTGTCTAAACAAGCCCCAGTGATGCTTACACGTGAAGGGGTTTAAGTAACAACTCTTGTGTCGACATATTTAACGACTCCATATGAAACATCGAGACGCTACACTGCAACAAAGCCTCGTCCAAATGTAAGATATAAGGGTCAATGACATGACGCTGTCCAACTGCAATTTCCTCAGTTAAAAGGTTCAAATTTCATAATAATTCACCACATTTCTGTAGCACCTCTGACCTCCATGGAATCAAATTATTTTTTCAGAAATCATGAGTTATTCTGCCTGTTTTTTGTACTTAAAGTGTTAAAATGTCATGTGGTGCGACCGTGCATCATGTGGTGTGACTAATAACAGCAGTAATTCTATGGCTGGAGTTTTAATAACAGACAAAGTCGACCTCGATGAATAGTTCTTTAGGCATTTTTCTTCATTTTCTACATTTTACAGGGTAGTGGTTTGTTCATTAAACACAAGCAGGCGACTCATATTGGAGCAAAAGAAAATATCAATATGCATTAAAAATCTAAAGAAACACCAACAGTTTGTTTCTGTATACTTCATATTACTCAGAACTTAGATTAATATCCCAACCATGTTTTAGAAAATAAAACAATTTTAAGGTTATTCTTGGTCACACCACATGACATTTTACACTGAAAATGCTTTATATAAATGTTAAACATAGATTTATGCACCTGATTATATAAATATTTGAAAAAGTTCAATAGAAACTAATATTTTTTTATATTTAAAAATTTGCTCCTTATACGTCATTGACTCATAAACACCACAAACAGTAAGATCATTTTACTTGACAAGTTATTTTAAAATAAACTACCTCTAGACTAGAATTAAGCCGTCTCAGAACTAATAAATCTGAAAAAAGATGAATAAACTGATAGAAGCTTTAAAATCTTGGACAGATCAGAGAAATTTGCAGTGTATATTGACATGGTGTTCTAGCTTGACCATACAATTTGACCTGTGTTTTCCTGATAACAGTTATTCTGCTATTCCCCAACAATACTAAAGAAATTAATACGACTAAATAATATTTAAGGTCTTATATTACACATTTTATTTATTTATTTGCACATGTTTTAGTAACCCTTTACTATTAGTCTGTCTACATCTCCAAAGCATTAGTTTTCAAGTTAACAGCTGCCTTTTACCCTTAGTTCTGTAGCGATTGGCAATTCCAGGGCTGAAATCATCTATTGCAGTGAAGATGTGCAGAGTTTAAAAACAGTGGAGCACTTCCTGTATTACCACATGACATCACAAGGTGGAACAGAGTCTCCGGTTTGAGGGAAGAGAATATAAATATATGCCGGATTTATGTGTTAAACATGTGAATGAAACAAAACAAAACTCCACTTATGTTTTGATGAGGAAACATTATAACACACTGTAAAAATGAACAAATAAGAGCTGGGGTGTTTATTTGTTTCAATCGCTTAACAGACTGGGTATTTATTTGAGAACAGGCGACAATTTGGAGCAATTAATTACTTCCTCACAAAAATGATTCAAAACCAGTACGACTATAATTTAGGCGCCTTTCTATACAGGCATAGGAGAGTTAATGCAACAAGTAATTAAAAGCCTCCCACAACAAGCAGAAATGCCTTTAGGAAGTTAAAACAAATGACAGACGCAGCGAGTGTGGAGCAGCAGAGCAAGAACGTTCATCCACCGCATCAGGGCACAAGGAGCGAGCTGTTTTTTTTTTTGGTTTTTTTTTCAGCGCTTATAGTTGATGCAAATGAGCCATGTGGTTTTAAGTTTGGTTTGTGTAGAGACGATGCAAGCACGACTTCTGTCTTCCAGCACGTACATTAGACTCTACGTTTATTTGGAACCGGCGATTATTTATCAAAATATACACCTGTACTCACTGTTTAAAGGGGACCAGGCGCTTAATTGGAACCCGGCTTTTATTTGGTGTTTTACGGTAAATCAGAAAATAGCATAATATGGTCCCTTTAAGTCATTTATGGGCTAATAATTGTGTTTTCATTGTACAGTCCCAAACCTTAACTTTTACACATATTATACTTGGCTTTTACCCCTAAATTTTCTTATTCTATTCAATACGCTGTATTTTGTAGCCACATCTCCTCCCTTCACATGTGGTCCTTTCATTTAGTTTCGCCAGCCCTTCACAGCCCCTCACAGCCCCCCTCCGAGCTCCAACCCACCAGTGACTTGAGCGCCTCAGGGGACACCACACGGCCTCATTATTCGACTGTTTGCTTTCATTCGAGGCTATTTTTACAAGTGTAGCCTGCCTGGTCCGCTCTGATCTGTTGACAAGCTGTCGGCGGAGCGGCAGACCCATCAACAACAATGAGGCTGAACTCAAAGACGCTGGAAATAGGATGACACAGTGGAGTGACAACACACAATAAGGCTTTAAATAGAAACGTGTGGACAGAAATGCTAAATATAGCCACAAGGGGTCAGTAAAGGAATTAGCAGCTTTGTCATTGTGAGATAGGGAAAATGGAGGGTGGTAGTGGGCTGAGTAGTAGAGACATCTGCCCTTGCCTGGGATCCAGAGTACTCACTTCATTACTCCAATACGAAATGAGGAGTCTGGCCACTGGTGAATCTGCCTGAGTTCAGATGGACGTGGACAGGTGGATTAGCCAATCACGGAAACACACCGTCAGATCATATAAACCAAAATATGTCTGCTTACGAGGCAAAAGGAAGGGGGAAAAAATCTCACAGGGGACTGAAAAACATTCTGGACCGTTCAATAGCAATAACACAGTGTATAATAATTCGTACACTGCAAAAAAGGCCTATCAAAAAATAAGAAAAAAATACAAATTTTGAGGTAAAAATGCCCTATTTTAAGTGAAATTATTTGCCAGTGCAGTAAGAAATTTTCACTTACCAAGTTTTCATAAAACAAGATGAAATATGAATCTTGTTCTAAGCAGAAAACACTAGTTTCAAGTATTTATGGCAAGATTTTTCACCTTATTGGTTTGAGAAGGAAGTTAAAGAGGCTTAACCTGGCTTGATTTAATGTAAAAAGTGCTTAGAATAAGTTGTTATATCTAGATAAGATAAATCAGGATGGAATATCTTGAAACAAGTAAAAAAAAACTCATCTTATTAAGTAAAAAAATCTTAAAATTGATCTTTTAAGATGAATCTGCTTAACCCAAGTCAGTTTAACTATGCTAGAAAATCCTTTTTTGCTGTGTAGGTGCAGTGTTCAGTGCTCTTTCAGCTGATGTCAACTGTATTTTTTTCTTATAACCATTAACATTAGCTCGTAAAAATCACAAACTATCAATAATCCAGAGGGAGTCAACTAGGGATGTGCAAAAATATCGATATATCGTATCATTTAATGTGGTGATACAGTATTGATATTGCCAAGAGTATTTTTTGGTATATTTTTAAAGATTATTTTGTTACAGCGCTACAGTTTTGTTGTTTATTTTGAGGAAGGAAACTCATTTATGCGACACATTTGACATTTTCACTGTTTTGATGAGTACAATGGGCATTTTTCATATTAACTTTGCACAAGACATGGTTTAACAAAGGCTTTTAGTATCACAGTCATGATTTAGCCTTTATTTTTTATTAAATCGTATCGAATCGATTTGAAATATATCGTATTGAATCAAAAATGCACTGTATCGAGATATGTATCGCATTGTGGCCTATGTATCAAGGTATGTATCATATCAGCAGCTTCTTAATGTGTCAACTGGTACAAATCAGTCAGCCACATTTATGTAAAGTCAAAGCCTCGTTAAAGGTTCTATATTAGGAAAAATCAACTCTTGTGAGCCAGAACGCTTTTACCTGATCAAAAACAGTTCAGTTTGAGAGAAGAACACAGCCTACATATGCAGGATTTGTGTGTTAAACATGTGTGAATGAAACAAAACACAACTCCACGTGTGTTTGTGATGAGGAAACATTAAAACAGCTCAGATAATAGACACTTTAAATGTCATTGTTGAGTGTGTAAACAATTTGGTGTTTTATTTTGGATCATAATTAGCATAAAACTGGCATCTGAGTTAACGACTTGAATCAGCTAGCCAGGGGAGTTGTAGCGACAGTAGACAGGGAATTTCGCCTTTTTCTGTGTCGGACCCCCACTAGAAAAGTTCCACGGTGCATATTTAAATAGAAGTTGTTAATGTTAAATAGAAGAGTCCTTGTGCGGTGCTGAAGTAACTTGTTGAGAGACAGTACCCGATGGAAAGTGTCTGATAGTGTTAATGGAGGCAGTGGAAGCCTGAGGGAGCGCGGTAATGCAAAGCGGCTTCATTTACACTTTAATTGCTACTTAAAACAACAGCTTTAAAACAACTATTACCCAGACTAGCTCCAAGACAACCGTGTGCTCTCCCTCTGTGCCTGTACTTGCATGACCCCAGCTAGTCTTTTTCACTAGGTAGAAAACATCCTGTGTATCTGTTTTCAAACTGACCAAAGCCCATGTGGAGGAACCTGCTCATAAAAATACAGTTTTTGAACTTTTCTGGACGCATTTCTTTTCTTTGTGGGGGTTGGGGGTCTGGCCGAATTGCAGTTACTCTTTATTCCTAGTTTGTGATGAATAAAATGAAAAATGGTGCTGCTTTGGAACATGAAAAGCAACACAATTTCCCCGTTTATCTATAATTCATGTCCACTGAGCAGTTAGTTTGGTCTTTATATTTTATTTTATTCGATATTTTATTTTATTTAATATTTTACCAGGTAAGTCAATTTACAATAACGACTTGGGACCTAAGTAGCATCATTTCTGGTGCAGGGTCCACCACCTGCTTGTATCCACAGTATCCACTGATGTTATTGCTTTGCTTGAAATGTCCCACAAAGTAGTATCCCCATGGAGACAAGCTAATGGCACCACCAGGCCAAATTACAGGTCAGATCCGTGGACAGGCCAGCCCTCAGTGTAAATATACACCAAGTTACCTGAATGTCTGAAGAGGATTTAGATGCTGTCCATGCATGTTTCAGTAATTCACTATTGGTATTTGAGGGTTAGCTATAAGAATCTGTGCAGTACGCAGCCCCAAGCCTACGTCACCCACACTCCCACACGACAACTCTCCATAACAGCGACTTGACAAATTATCGGGCTGCACACTGATTGTGTTGTGATAGCGCTCTGAAGGGAGAGTCCCTCAGAGCAGAGAGCAAGGCAGGGGAGAGTGTCCCAAATACGGATGGAGAAAACTAAAAAAAAACAAGACGGACCACCAAGCCTCGTTAACCGGTTAAAATCGATTAACTGTTCAGTTTAAAATCTATTCTAAATCTAATTATTCTATTATTTGAAATAAGAGCCATTTCGACTGGAGCCACACTGCCGCCAGCTCTGACGCGTGACAGCGTTAAAGATAAAGGTGTTAGTCAAGTGTTAGAAGCTCATTGTTGTGGTTCATTTCAGAAAATGACAGCTCCGAAGAGACGCTGCTTATAGACTGCGGAGCTCAAGTCTGTCAACGCCGCACATGAAGCATTTATACACGGACACGCACGTCAGGCTCAGTTTAACCCAGCAGTCATGACTTTAGTCCACAATATGCACAAAACCATGAGTATAACATGCCAAAACATCCAACAGTCGCCTACACAACAAAAGCACTGTGACAACTCGCTCGTAACAGCACTGAAGCTCTGTAGAGATAAATATAAATACAGATTTAGCACAGTAGGTTGGCTTTTCTCACCTATAGAAGAGGCTTGAGGCTGTCGCATTACATCATCGACGATGTGCTACCCTTGTATTTTAACACTGTATCACACAAGGTACATTTGACATCGGTGTCACATAAAATGTTTAGGCTCCTGTCTATGATCATTTAGGGTGACTCACACTCGCACTGTAGAACCGTACTGTACTCAAGCACGATTACGTAGGGTTCCATTTAACCAACTAACATTGATTTGGTGAACCACCGGTCAAACGGTTACCGGTTAACATCCCTAACAAAAATCTAAACTTCTATAACTTGTTTCTGGCGAACATCGCATTTTCAGAACAAGAACAGGCAACATGGTGAGCTATGGGGTATTAACTGCTAACATATAACATATTTAGAATTAAAATACCCCCTCTTTAAAGTCTTTTACATAGTATTTTTGAACTGATTCTCCAATACAACAACTGTATTCACTGATTATCTCTTCTGTAAAATTCACACCAAAATCACTATGAAGGTTTTTCTAGCAGAACTCGTTTGCACTCAGTAGCTCAACACTGCTGGATTGGGCTCCGCTTACACTGACCACTGCAGTAGAGAAAAGACAAAAGGTATTGAAACTGCTCAGGTCAAAACGAGGGATAAAAAGTTCTCCACCAAAACAGAAGACAATTTAAAGTTAACTTCTCTGGGCATAGAAACTTTTACCAACTTATACCGACTCTCCTTTTATGCCGTCAGAAATACAAACCTATATTTCTTATCATCTTCATTTTCTTTACCTGAAAATAGTTAAAGCTGCACTGCGTCACTTTTTTGTCTGGTGTGTGCCTCTTGCTTGTCTCCATGGAGATGTTATTGCTTTTCCTTTAACGTAATGTAATTCAAATTCATTCAGTTACATTACTTTTTAATGCTTGAATAATATGCATTCTTACTTACCTCTCCACAGATCTGCCATACCAGTTCGTGTGGTGGAGCCGCTGCTTGTCTCCATATAGAGAGATAGATAGATAGATATGTTTAATGTCATATTGCGAAACATTCAAGGCAAGCGATAACAGTCGAGACATCCACAAAGTAAATTTCCTGAACACTGTAGCTCACACATTACAATATAATAATGATAGATAAACTATAGTGCCAGAAAAGTTATGCATTGCAGCTTTAGTAATAGTAACGCTTCAGTAATTTTGATCTTAGGGTTGAAAGACAACAGCCTTCCTAATCACCACCAATCACTAATTCAAACCACTTTTAAGGTGGGCGAAGTTCACTGCCCAGCCAAAAAAAAAAGTTTCCACCTGGATTTAACTAAGCAAATAGGTACAATGTTGCTGCAGTTGGTCAGGTCCAGGTTCAGCAACAGTGAAGTGCCCAAAGAATGAGGTCAGCTGAACCTGAAGATACTTAACGACCAGGTCCATCAATGGATTTTTTTCTTCCCTGATGGCACAGGCATATTCCAAGATGATTATACCAGGATTCATCAGGCTCAGATTGTGAAAGAGCGGTTCAGGGAGCAGGAGACGTCATTTTCACACATGGATTGGACACCACAGAGTCCAGACCATCATCAGTGCAAGATTTTGGTGAAAAATGAATGCAACACTGGATGGAAATAAATCTTGTGACATTGCAGAAGCTTATCGAAACAATGTCACAACGAATACATTAATTTTGCACCAAGATCTTGCATTGATGATGGTCGAGTCTGAGCCTTCTCCAGCACATCCCAAAGATTCTCAATGGGGTTAAGGTAGTCTCTGTAGTGGCCGATCCATGTGTGAAAAATGATGTCTCCTGCTCCCTGAACCGCTCTTTCCCAAGTTGAGCCTGATGAATCCTGGTGGTATCATTTTGGAATATGCCCATGCCATCAGGGAAGGAAAAATCCACTGACGGAATAACCTGGTCATTCAGTATATTCAGGTTCAGCTGACCTCATTCTTTGAGCACACACTGTTGCTGAACCTGGACCTGACCAACTGCAGCAACCTTGGACCTATTTGCTTAGTTAAATCCAGGTGGCGACTTCTTTTTTTGGCCAGGCAGTGTATTTGTAGTTGTATTTTGGTCCTGGTTTAGTCCTTTTGCCCTGTTTTGGATGGATTTACCACATTTATTTGGGCTATTTGGATTGAGTGTCTTGCCTAATGACACAGCAACAGAATCTAGGCACTTGTTGGAGGTAAAATTGAACCACTGACTGTCTCATTTCCAGACAGCCCCTCTATCACCACCGTAATGTTATGCACGCCTTATTTCCCAAGCCTATTTCATTGAGTGGAGTGCTGCTTTGCTATTTTACACATTTCTGAAGGAGCCCTGATGTTATGGTAATACGATGCAAATGAGGTGAACTGTGCACGAGCCCATTCTGGTGTTGTCTTTGTGAATAACCTGTTAAATTCACAAATTCCCTCTCGTGCAGCAGGTAATTTGCAGGAGGTTCTAGTGGATATCCTCTTCAAACTGAGCTAAAATAAAACCTGATATTGGAGCAGAGAGCTGTGGAAGTGCCAACTCAAACTCCCACTCTCTGCCCATCCAGCGACGAGAGGTTGGCACTATTGGCACCCAACGATCAGCACCCAACACATCTGGTTTAAACATGGGACCTGGCTTAGACCGGGTTTAGATCTGGTTTAGACCTGTTTTAGACCTGGTTTAGATATGGTTTTGACCTGGTTTAAACATGGGACCTGGTTTAGATCTGGTTTAAACATGGGACCTGGTTTAGACCTGGTTTAAACATGGGACCTGGTTTAGACCTGGTTTAGATCTGTTTAGATATGGTTTAGACCTGTTTTAGACCTGGTTTACACCTGGTTTAGATATGGTTTTGAGCTGGTTTAAACATGTCACCTGGTTTAGATGTGGTTTAAACCTGTTTTAGACCTGGTTTAAATATGGTTTAGTCCTTTTTTAGACCTGGTTTAAAACATGAGACCTGGTTTAGACCTGTTTTAGATCTGGTTTATATATGGTTTAGACGTGGTTTAGATATTGTTTCAACCTGGTTTAAACATGGGACCTGGTTTAGATCTGGTTTAGACCTGTTTTATATCTGGTTTAAACATGGGACCTGGTTTAGACCTGTTTTAGATCTGGTTTCTATATGGTTTAGACGTGGTTTAGATATGGTTTCAACCTGGTTTAAACATGGGACCTGGTTTAGATCTGGTTTAGACCTGTTTTAAAACCGGTTTAGATATGGTTTAGACCTGTTTTAGATCCCATTCGACCTTATTTCAACCTGTTTTAGTCCTGTTTTAGATTTGGTTTACACCTGGTTTAGATCTGTTTTAGACCCAGTTTAGGACCTGTTTTAGACCTGGTTTAGACCTTGTTTAATCCTGGTTTAGATCTGTATATAGACCTAGGATATTTCTATTCTTTACAGCTCGTTTTAGTCCCGGTTAAACTCTAGTTATGTTATATTTTGTATTTTCAGCACCAAACAACAGGTCCTGGTTTAGATCTGGTTTAGACCTGGTTCAGACCTGGATTAATCCTGTTTTGTAGACTAAGTATATTTGTGCTTTAGAGCTTTTTATTCCTGGTTAAACTGTAGTTACATTAGGCTTTGTTGTACTGAATTGAGGTGTGGAGTAGGTGGAAGTGACAACTGTGAAAATCCGACACCATCAGCCCGAAATAGGACTTGATGCGGTCCTACTTTGTACCAGGTTTATATTAACAGATCGAGCTTGTACCATTTGTATTTAATTGCAATGCTGTCTTTTTGGTGAAACCTCTTTTTACTAGCACATTAACCTTGCAGAAATACACTAGAAATACACTAGAAATATGGTAAAATACTATTTATGTTTTTGAAAAGTAGCTGAAGGATGTGCTTTGCCTTTAATGCATGGGATTGATTAAAAGTTTGATTTCTCTGCTCGCTCTGCTGTAGTGATGCTCTGTCCAGTCTGCTTGGATCACAGACTAATAAAAGGAGGGATGATCGCTGAGTGAGTCCTTCCCCATAGCAAGAAGGTTCCAGGTTTTTCTCCCGGGCCTTTCTGTGTGGAGTTTTTTCCTGATCACTTCTGACATCTTTACCAGATTAACAGCACATGGCGATCTAAGAGTCTGTATTAGTTAGTACTTAAGATAACACACTTGATGATGAGTATCTAGCTTTGATTCTTGTTTTAGTATTGATTAGTATCTGATTTCGAGACTTTTGACACCTCTTGTCATTATTTAACCAGGCTTTTAGATTTAGATTTTCTTTACTTTGAGTCATATATAACATATCATATTTTCTCTCTGTTGAAAGGGACATTTTAGGCCGATTTAGACCAGGTTTAGACTTTGTTTAGACCTGATTTAGATCTGTTTTGGACTGTGTTTAGCCCTTGTTTTGACTTTCAGTTTTGGTATTTTTATTTTTTGACTGTAGATTAGATTTAAATGTGATATAGTGGCTTTTTAAGAGGTGTTGCTTACATCTCACTTTGTTTTGTCTCTTTCTCACCGGCATGCTGTGGAGAGGGTGATTTGAGCCTGGTTTAGACCTGGTTTAGACCTTGTTTAGACCTGGTTTAGACTTTCAGTTTTAGTATTTTTAATTTTTTTGACTGTGCATTAGGTTTAAATGCAGTATCCTTGCTTTTTAAGATAAGTGTTTTCTTACATTTCACTTTGTTTTGTCTCTTTCTCACTGGTATGCTGTGGAGAGGGTGATTTGAGCCTGATTTAGACCTGGTTTAGACCTGGTTCAGACCTGGTTTAGACATGGCTCAGACCTGGTTCAGATCTGGTACACACATTTTTTTTACTTTTGACTGTAGATTAGATTTAAATGTGATATAGTTGCTTACCGTTGCTTACATCTCACTCTGTTTTGTCTCCTTCTCACTGACGTTGAGAGGACGGTTTTAGTGTGATTAGCGCCCTGGTCTCTGCTCCCTCGACACCGCGGTGATGGAGGCTGAGTGGAGTTGTCAGGTGGCTGTCTGCAGCAGGTTCAGCCCATAGACATTCAGACACCAGGCCTAATCTGATCTGAACGGGAGCCGAAGTCTACGCCATCCCCAATGCTGCCCTGGCCCTCCACACTTCAGCGCCAACTCACCTCACATTACCCACTGCAGGCTACCCGCTAACTCGCCGCGACAGCTCAAAGCAAAGCCTCAACCGTAGCATTTCAATTACCCACCCGCCCCAACTCGCATGATCGCGCCTGAAAAGGGGTTAGCGCTAGCCCACACCGAACCGTGACTTCAGAGGGAAGAATCCAGGAGACTAGTGTGGAGGCTGTGATACAAGAACGACAGTTACATAAGCAGTTCTGTCTGCTGACTTGGGAATACACAGAACTTAGAAAGCTCCTATATTACACAAATGTTTTTTTTGTTTTTTGTTTTGTGAGCTCTGTGCCGTGTTAGAATGTCATTTCCTCATCCAAAAACATACCTGGAATTGTGTTTTCTGGGTTCCTACAGTGTCTTAAAAAGTCTTAAAAGCATTGAATTTATGAATTTGGAAATAATACCTTGTATCTGGGTCTTAAAATCTGTGCAGTACGTAACTTCTTCTTATCACATTTCTCCTCAAAAGTTTAATTTATCAACCATCATTATTTGGTTAATTAGTGTCGTCTAAATAAAGAGCAGCGGAACCAATAATTGAGAACATGATGCAGCCCCAGAATACTCAAAATACTCCAAACACAACACTGAAGATCACCAAAGGCAACAAGCTGAGTAGAAACATGTAGAATCAAAGAAAATCTCAACAGAACACAAAGTTTCATTGTTTTTAACATTGGTTTTATGTTACGTTACATTTCATGCTGCAGTTATTATGAGTTTCTTTACTCCCCATATTCTTTTGTTTGAGAAATAAATTTACAGAAATCCAAGAATTTTGTTTTTCTTTGCCGGTAGGTCTGTGAAATAGTTAGTTAAATACATTTTTATATAAATAGTCTTAAAAAGGTCTTAAAAATACTTTAACTTCACTTGAAGAAACCTGTAGGAGCCCTGGTTTTCGCCCTCAAGCGGGAACTTTCTCCTCTTCGGCGTGTCCCCTCTTGCCTCTCGGTTTCAGTATAATGTCTCCATTGCAAACTTTTCGACTCAGCATCACACACAAAGCGTCTGTTTTTTTTCTTCTTCCTCGCCGCGTGTGGATGAATATTTCCGAGTGTAACGACATTTAAAGAGGACAAAGAGCGGATGGGAGAAAGTTCGTGCTGTGGTTTTAGGTCCTTATGCAGATTTTTTAAATGACGGTGATGAAATTGATACCGTTGCTACTTTTTGATACCGCGGGATCCTGTATTACCGTATTACCACCCAGCCATAACTCACACACGACCTTGGTTTGTTTTTGATTAGGAAACATGACAGTTTAACTCTCAAAAAAGGAGATTTACCAAATATAAAACCTGTAATCGCTCGTGTTTATAGACCTCTTACTTGCTTTGTCTTGGCCCATCAAACCTTCACTCAGCCCCTCCAGATGTTGCCAGCGCTCTTTATTGTTCCAGATGTGAACAGCTGGAGCAGCGCTGCTTCTCCGAGTGTCTGTGGAGCAGAGGAGTGAAGGGCCTGACCTCCATTTAGACTCACAGACCACGAGATAGAGCCTCTGATGGGGAGTCCCTCCGGTTCGGACAGGTCACGGCCCGGCTGCCAGTCAACCACACATCTCTATCTGAAGGAGAGGGAGGAGGGAAAGAGGAGGGGATAGAGAGAGAGTGAGAGGGAGGGGGATGTAGAGAACACACAGAAGGGGAAAAGGAGAGATGAGAGGGAGGGAGAGAGGAGTGGAAGGAATGGAGAGTGAGGTAGTGAGAAAACAAGGGAAAAGGGAAGGTGAGCGAGAGAGGAGCTTGATGGAAAGATGTAAGGGAAAGAGCAGATGGAAGGGGGGGAAAGGAGAGAGGAGGGGAGTTTGAAGGAGGATATATATATTCAGAGAGAGAGAAGGAGTAGAGGGAGAAAGAGGGGGAAGACTGAAGAGGGGAAGGAACGTTGGTGGGAGGAAAGAGAGAAGGAGTGAGGGAGCATACAAAAGAAAATAAACACCCTCTAAAGCCTCGTTTAAAGTTGCACTGTGTAATTTAGCAGGTGGAGGGGGGTCTGCCACATGCTCGTCTCCATGGAGATGTTACTGAATCCATTGCCTTGAATGGTCCATGGTTATTCAATTATACATGTTTTTATTTCTTGAAAATTACACTGAAAAACCTGCAAACATTCTGTGAGTTGGCGAATCGTGCTATACTTAAAAGGGTTCAAATTTCATAATAATTTACCACATTTCTGTAGCAGCTCTGACCTCCATGGAACCAAATAATTTTTTTCAGAAATCATGAGTTATTCTGCATGTTTTTTGTACTTAAAGTGTTAAAATGTCATGTGGTGCGACTAATAACAGCAGGAATTCTATGGCTGGAGTTTTAATAACAAAGTCGACTTGGGTGAATGATTCTTTAGGCAATTTTCTTCATTTGATGCATTTTACAGGGTAGTAGTTTGTTAAACACAAGCAGGCGACTATCGTATTGGACATCAGAAGAAAATATCAATAAAAATATTAATATGCATTACAAATCTAAATAAATGCCAGCAGTTTATTTCTATATACTTCATATTAGTCTGAATTTAGATGAATATCCCAACCATGTTTTAGAAAATATTATAGAGTTATTCTCAGTCGCACCACATGACATTTTACACTAAAAATATTTAATATAAATCTAAATGTATGAAAAAGTTTAATAGAAACTATTTTTTTTTATATTTTAAAAAATGCCTGTTGAAAATCCTTATATGTTATTGGCCCACATATAACAGAAGATCTAGTGTGTTTAAATAAAGTGTCATGTTTAGAGATAATTGCCATAAAAATGTGTTCTTCTGAGGCCTAAATGTATCATGTTTATATCGATATTGTGATTTATTGAGATACTTAGTAGTTACCGTAGTTTTTGCAAAAATGGTCATCAAACAGAGTATGATGGCCTTGTATTGTATAACTTTCCTCATGTAAACACGTTGTGAATATGTGTTGTTCTAAGTGTCTTTTCCCTGTTGTCTTCCTCAGGTCCAGCGCTCCAGGAACAAGCAGATGAAGGAGATGTTTCCAGAGGGTTTCGGGATCCACCACGCGGGAATGCTGAGGTCTGACCGCAGTCTGATGGAGAGCATGTTCTCCAAAGGGTACCTCAAAGTCCTGGTCTGTACCGCCACACTGGCCTGGGGAGTCAACCTGCCCGCACACGCTGTTATCATCAAGGTATGAGTGTTTTTTTATTTGTTTCTTCATTGTTATATGTTTTTGTTTTGGAGCTGACTAGGCTTGAAGGTGCTGTACACAGTTTTTTAAAATATGAAAACAGAACAAGTTCGTTGTAAACGTTTTGCAGCGGTCCAAACATCTTCATCGCCTGCCTAATACATTTTAACATCCTGGTTATTAGGGATGGGACAAGATCTTGCGAGACAAAATTATCACAAGATCGTGCACACATGAGAAAAATCATCTTGTGAGATTTTTTCCCAAGCATTTTCATTTGGATCGGACAGAAAAGGGTCACATGTTGGTGAGTTACACCTCCTAAAGTTCCAAAAAGCAGGGCTAGAATGGAAACAGAATTATGAAATCAGGTAAATAAAACTCGTGAGGTCAAAATTGGAAACAAAATCATGAAATTTATATATTATGAATAATGTTAAAATCGTGTCTCGTCTTGTTCTCGTGGACCCAATATCGTATCTCGTCTCATCTTGTGGAAATTGTGTCTTGTCCCGTTTCTACTGGTTGAGTTTTTAAGCACAGTACAAGCAACGGGCAAACTAAAGGCCGCCACACACTGCAGGAGAATTTGCCCGATTTTGGCTGTGATTTGCTTTTAGGCGTTACCCGACTGTGTCTTTGTGTGCGATTTTGAAGCTGCTGTGCTCCTCATGTGTGGTGTCAGGCTCAGATCGTAACCACCAAACATCAACTGCGCTACAACAACCAGTAAAACAGAGCGTCAAGGGCAGAGGAGTGAGGGACACAGAGGCACAAGATACAAACTCAGGAAATAGCGAAAATAAAGACTTTATTACATTAAGTGATACATTTAAAGTGCAGCGTCTCATCCACATTATCCATAGAAATTGTCCTTCACAAATAATGACCTCCAGTCCACAAAACAGCACTATTAATCCAGTTTGAGGCGTTCTTTGAGAGTAAAAAGACGAGATAGTTCCTCATGTATGTTTGTTTACATCCACACAGCGCACAGATCGAGGTAAAGCTGCAGATTAGCGACAGTGACTTTACTTCCTGTGGACTTTATCTCCAATCTTTTATGCTTTAAAAATCCTGTATTTGAAGTATTGCTCCTCATTTCACAAATAATTATAACAACACAGTTTTTACTTGTGTCCAAACTAGAAGTGCAGAGCTCTGATCTTTTGAACACTTAAGAGTCTCAAAGCGACTCCTTTTACTGTAGACAGGAAACAGCTGACGCGATCGCACTCACAACTTCATATGTGTTTGCAAACGGAGATTTTAAGTCTCATAAGATTCTCCTCGTGTCTGTGGCTTGCGCTTTTTGTCGCACGTTTAAAAATCGTTGAAGACCGAATAATCTTGTAGTGTGTGGTGGCCTTAACAGAGCATGTCCTGATTCTCCAACAATGAACATTTATAATTAGATGCAAACTCCACACAACAGTCTCATTTCTACCCTATGAGCAGCTCTTTCAATATACAAGATGAGACACAATACCTTCTAAGAACCTTCAGATTAATGTCAAATAAATTTAGGAATATTCACTTTCCTAATATATACTTTTCATTCATTATTTATTCAATATTTCTTTCCATTTCCAATCTCTTTTTAATAATATTTTCACAGTGCTACATTATATTTAACTTATTTCACTTAAACAATGGATGCATGCTTTTTTATTCAATCTTTCATTATTACAATTTATAATTCTGCATCTGCCGGCTCTGCACTTCCTCTAACCATTTTAACACAGTCACACAGCCGAGGTTAAAACGTGTCTTGCCAAGGACACAACAGCAGTCAGGTAATACAGCTATCAGATAACCACATAAAAGATGTTGAAACTACTTGACATAAGCTCTAAAATTTGAATCAGATGCAGATAAGTTAATTTTCTTCCCACGCATTTCTTTCCCAGTCTGCTTCTCTTCAAACTTCCATCACGTTTTATGCCAAGAACATTTAAATCTTATATGAATGCACTTTTACCCTCACACAAATGTCCCACTGTCCATTCTGCAGAGAGCTCAGATAACTGTGCCAAATCACACGCCAACTACTATCAAACTTATATCATAACTGTCATTTTAACCATTGTATTCTGATTAGACGACTTAATATTACTACAACTACGGCTATTGTTACTACTACTGTTTTTTTGTAGGGTTTGAAGCCATAATGATTGAGCAAAACGCGGTCTTAACTTGAAATAAATTGTATGTAGTGACAAATCACAATGTCTAAATCCTCCCTTCAGTCTAATCAGGACTTTTTGGGGTTTTCTTATTATTAAATTAACACTGTGTAACTTTGTGATGGTGGCGTATCCGCTGCACGATTGCTTGGAAACTAGAAGGATAAAGCCGCGCTTAAGAACAGTTTTTCTTGGCACCAGATGTGTTTTATGACACTTGAGGAATTTTAAAAGAACATTTCCCTGGAGACAAGCAGGTGGAGCCCCTCATCCGGGCCAAATAAGACTCGGGTTTGTAGAAATTAGAGATGTCCCGATCAAGATTTTTTAGCTTCCGATCCAATTTTTTCAAGGAGTGCTCTTTCCGATACCGATCCGATACCTTTTTTTATAGCTCCTGTAGCGCCGTCTCTGTAATGTAGTGTCGTGAAGAAAAAAGTCCATTAGACAACCAAAGCCTGAAAAACTGTTTGTTTGCAGCGATTGCGTCGCTGTTTGACTCTCGTTTTGTTGTAGTGAAAAGTCCCACACAGCGACATGGCTGCATTTTGATTTACGGCTGCTGTAAAGCGCGTTGATGCTGCAAAAACATGTGAAACGGGATCGGTCCGATCACGTGACTGAATCCGATACTGTCCAATACTCATAAAAGAGCCGGATCGTGAGCTGATACTGATACTGAATATTGGATTGGGGCGTCCCTAGTAGAAATGCAAACCCCTCAGTGCAAAGAAAACACCCAAAATAAAAAATACTATAAAACCTGCTTTTACTTTTCATCAATATTTGTCTAAATGCCTTTGATCCAGGTTAAAAAACAAGACAAAACCAGGACAAAATTTGGTTTAAACCAAGTCTAAACAAGGACAAAACAAATCCAAACTGGGACTAAACTGGGACTAGAACAGGACCAAACCAAGGCTATGTCAGGACTTAAACAGGATCTAACCAGGACAAAATTTGGTTAAACTAAGTCTAAACAAGAACAAACTAAATCAAGACAAGTCCAAGAAGGCATTGTTAAAGCTGTATTCACATTCACACTCGCACCACATCAAAACTGGGACTAAACTGGGTCTAGAACAGGCCCAAATCAAGTCTATATCAGGACAAGTGTGAACGCAACCTAAACTAAACCAGGATTTGCCCCGTCTGTTCCTGCTCACCTCTGTTTCTCATGTTTTCTGTCACAGGGCACTCAGATCTACGATGCCAAACGTGGCTCTCTGGTGGACCTGGGCATTCTGGACGTGATGCAGATTTTCGGTCGCGCCGGCAGGCCTCAGTTTGACAAATTCGGAGAGGGAACCATCATCACCTCCCACGACAAACTGAGCCACTACTTGACCCTCCTCACGCAGCAGAACCCCATAGAGAGCCAGTTCCTCGACAGCCTGGCCGACAATCTCAACGCCGAGGTCAGTGACTGGAGACTGGGGACATTACGTTACATTATTGGACAATATGAAATCAAAATGTAATATTTGACAACTAAGATCAATACTGCGATAACAACCAGGGCTACAACAAAACTTAGAGGTCCTATATTACGCAAAATTGACTCTTGTGAGCTTTAAGTCCCGTTATAATGTTGTTACCGCCTCAAAAACAGACCTGGAGTTGTGTTTTGTTTCATTCACACACGTTTGAGTAATACTTATTAGTTATTATTAGTTTGTTTACATCTCCAAACCTCAGAATGCTCTGTTCTGCCTTGTGATGTCATGAAGTGGTGATTTCCAAGTTATGAAATGATCCAAATGATTCTAGTGAAGGTGTACGATATTTAAAAACAAAATGGAGCATTTCCTGGGCTACCACACGATGTCACAATGTGGAACAGAGTGTTTTCAGTTTGAGAGAAGAACTCAGCCTAAATATTTTTTATTTTTTTATTTTGGGTAATTAAGAAGTATACATTCTTTTACAGTGGAACATATAACATTAGAGAAATCATGATAGAAATAACAAAAACAACAACAAAATATTTTACCCAAAAAGTGGGAGTGGGAAGAAGAGAATTTATTTAATCCCACCCCCTCTTCTAAAAGAGCTTTCGTTTTCATTTTTCAGACATTTTACATTAACTATATGAACTATTTACAAGTGCAGACAATGAGTAACTGTTCTAACTTGGTAACATAATTAGCATCATGTTGCAATAATAATACAATAATAAATATTGTTAACGTTTTTTGGAAAACAAGGAGAAACTTTTTTTTAAATTATCAATATTATTGATATAGTAACAGAAAGTTCAATCAGATGTGTGAATAAGTTTCCAAAAAGAGAAAGACACAACATTGATTTCAGAGTGATGCAGCAGTGGTACGAGAGTAAAGTTGGGCAGATATCACAATTTAGCCAAAAAATGACTTAGGAAATGATGCTATTAGGCTAACGATATGCAGGGTTTGTGCGTTAAACATGTGTGAATGAAACAAAACACAGCTCCAGGTCTGTCTGTGATGAGGAAACAAGATTATCCGAAAACAGTGCATTATGGGCCTTTAAAGTGCATATGGCAGGTTTTTGGTTTGGTCGGATAGTTCCTATGGTTAATATTTATCGTAGTTAAGCTGCAGTTTGTGAAAAAAAATGGAGAGAAAAGCACAGAAATACTGGATGCAGCGTGACTTCTCAAACACAATACCTCTACCTACAGCTCTGGGGGAAAAATAAGAGACCACTGCATCTTTATTTTCTGAAATCAGCATCTCTACATGTGCGACGGCCGTTTCATTCCTGCGTCTGTTGAATTCAGCACAAACACACCTCATTCTGCTTCATGAGGCACTGATGAGGTGAACACCTGAACCAAATCTGATTTAAGGAAGAAAAGTATAAAAACCACCATGAAAAATCAGGATTATTCCACCAAATATTGATTCCTGAACTCCTCCTACGTTAAAACATTAGTATTGTGTTGTTTTAAAATGAGTATGATCTTGTTTTCTTCGCATTTTTTGAGGTCTAAAAACATTTATTCTTTTTTGTTATTTTGACCATTTGTCATTTTCTGCAAATAAATGCTAAATTACAATATTTTTATTTGGAATTTGGTAGAAATGTTGTCAATAGTTTATAGAATGAAACAAAAACGCTTACATTTAAAGTAGTAAAATCACAGAAACTGATCATTTTGTAGTGGCCTGTTATTTTTTTCCAGAGCTGTATGTCTTAAACACAGAAAATCCAAATGCAGTGACAATTTATGCACAAAGAGCACATTCTCCAGCCAGTTTAAACATTTATTTACCAAACTAAAGTGTTCTCATTTATTTTCATTAGTCTACTGATATTATTGTGCAATGTTTTTTAAACAAATGCATTTTGTAATGGAGGCAAATGGAGAAATAAAATGGATTAACCACAGACCACAGGTGGTTTTGTCAAATGAAAACCACTTAGTTTTCTAAGTATTGTCAGAGTCCAATTTAAAGCTGGTTGGATTTTGCAATTGTAATTTATTTAATAGAAGATTATTTTTATGTTTTACTGCACAAAATGTTGTAGAATATGTTTTCATTTTATCTACAGATATATTACTTCATACTTTACCACAAATACTCAATACAAAACAATACTGAAATACTCAATAACCATTTTGAAGAAGACATTTATTTTCTTTCATCGTAATAGAAAAGCAAACTGACATTCCCACTACAGTAGCTCAGTTGGGAATATATTTGTCACCGATTCGAAGGTTGTTGGTTTGAATCCAGCTCTCGACACAAACATCAGTGACTGAACGGTCAGATCTAATGACCCAAAGTTCGGTGGTGTGATTCCAGCTCCCGCAGATGAACGATGTCATTTTGAACGTCCTGAAGGTGGAAAAGCTCTGTATAAAAAACTTACCAAATGTGACAAAATGTAGGAAATGCTGTGGTTTTCGTAATCCCCCCAGTTGCCTCCAGTGTGGACTTTTGACTATTCTGATCACACATCTCTCTGCATCTCATAATGTAGTTTTTCTCACATTTCCAACTCAGAACACATGTCGATCATTATAGACCCTTTTAGTGTTGGTAAACAGTGATGACGTAGGCTCAGTTGCGCACGCATTTTGGCAACAGAAGTACGGCAGAACTCAGCAGTTTGTTGTGAAAGGATTATCGTCAAAATATCACGAATATTTCCTCAACAAGCCGACTTTGACAAACAGTGTCCAACTGCCAGGTCCTTGTGCGATCAGTGAGTAAAACTTTAAAACTTTAACCCGCTGTTAGAATATCGATTCTGACAACCGCACACAGAACAACCAGACATTTTGGTGCTGGAAATGTTTTTATCTCCGTCTTCTTCTGTCTGTTCAGTCTGAATGAATAGGAATGAATGGGGAACAAAGCCACTTCCGTTGCTAAAATGCGTGTGCAGCTTTGTTTTTTAATCACTTTTGCCCTAAAAAGGTCTATAGAACATTTAAAAACAGCCATAATGAAAACGTTTCATTCATAGCTGCAGCTAAACAGAACTGTTTTGAGCCTGGATTTGAACAGAGTCAAAGTAGAGTCTGTGTCACATTTTCAGGAAGATTGTTCCAGGTTTTACTCTGCTCAGGTGTTTTACTGTTACGCTGCATATTATTAAAGCAAATAGTGACGCAATGTGTGTATTCGAATTAGAAATGAACTTATCTGGTAAACCTTGCACATTTCACAACATAAAAATCTTATAATTTACTACACTACAGATTTGTCCTAAAATGACCCTGTGAAATGAAATCCAGAGCCGTCTAGTGCAGATCCCACTCCCACAGTCACACACATCGAATCTGTGTGACTTTATCATTCGGCAGCTGCTTATTTCAGACGATTTCATCATATTTTTTTTAATTACGAACTGTCAGCTCGCGGTCTATTTTACACCTGTCGCCGTCTGCACCTGTCGAGACGCCGCTGCCTCATCCACGCTCAGGTTTTTATTTAAAAGTCAAATTTTGGGAAAAACCGACACACTTCGAGTTGGGACAATAATGCAACAGTGAGCTCAGCTTAGGTCAGACATGGCAGCTGCGTTCGTAGGGGAAAAGTCAGCACATTTCTGTTTGTTTCATATTAATTAAACAGATTATTGACTTTCTACCATGTTATAACGCTGTTTCCTTATCGCAAACATTCCTGACGTGGTTTTATATGTCGTCCACGCATGTCTGAGTAATCCAGTGATCTCTATTCGAACCCTCCTTACGTTTAGCTGTAAGATTCTGTCCAATACTTGGTGTGTAATAGTGTAATATCTATTCTCCTTTGCATAGTTGGTTTGTATAGTGACTCTAATATGTAACATGTGCAATTTAATAATAATAATAATAAATTTTATTTATTAGGCGCCTTTCTGAACACTCAAGGATTTAGTATAATATAATTTCAATATGATGAGTAATTAGGCTCGTTGCTCTAATGAATGACAATTTCCAACAAAATATGAACCAGGACTACAAGATTTATCATAATTTGAATAGACGCATTACCTTTTTCTTTTTTTTAAAACATAACTATACCATACTATAGTTTTCTTTCATAGACAACTCATTCTTTTTGTCTTATTCTGCATAAAAACACTACACTTTGTAGTTTAGATCTGCACAAACATGTTCTGAAATGTGATTCTTGTATTAGTTTGTCACTTCATATTTCAGTCTTTTTGTCAATTGTTCTGGACATGTTTAAAATCCTATTATTAAAAGATAAATTGGAATCGCAGTGTTTGCCAGAAAAATCACAGTTTAATATTTTTCCAAATTTCTTCAGTTCTATTTGACCGTGAAAAGTCAAAATGTCGACTGTAACAGGAAACCCAAACCCGTGAATACTTTGTACTTTCATGAAGCAGTGCACAATTCACCGTATTTTACTTTATCCACATTATACTATGCAATAAGTAGAATATTTACATGGGTTTGCATACAAATACCTGTAAATATTGTACTTATTGCATAGTACAATGTGTATAAATTAGAATATGGTGAATTGTGTACTGCTTCATATTCAAGTATTTGCTTCTCAGAGATACAAGAAGGTATTTTTAAAGTAAAGTTTTACAGTACATCTTGGGTGTATTTCCCGCTGTCTCCACTAGATGGAGACAGAGACCAATCATCAGATTTATCCGCCCTGCGTTACTGTTCATTGTTGGTAGATTAATTCAACTAAATATATTTTCTTTATTGCATGATTTTGTTATTTTTATATTTTATGATAACAATAATACTATAATAATGTATTATTATTACAGAGGCCAGCACAGTATTTTTTATTAAAGGTACAGGTTTCCGTTTTTTAGATGAATTTCTATATTGTGTTCTTTTGTTTTTGTTTTTCAGATTGCATTGGGGACAGTAACAAACGTGGAGGAGGCGGTGAAGTGGCTCAGTTACACGTATCTGTACGTCCGAATGAGAGCGAATCCTCTGGTTTACGGCATCAACCACAAGACCTACCAGGTAACGCACAGAACTCATCTCACTCCAGGAATTTTCTCTCATTAGTAGTTGAAATAAGTCTTTTGTTAGTTATCCTTTTCTTTTATTCCAATACAAAGGTGGGCAAAGGCAGTTTTGACTCAACAACTCATTACACTTTTTTTTATTTATCATTTAATTTCCATATTAGTTCAGCTTTTAAACAGGCTATGAAAACAATTAAGGTGAATCAATAAAATTATCAAAACTAGACACGGTGGCTCAGAGGTTAGTTCTCTCCTCACAGCAAGAGGATTCTGGGTTTGATGGGAGGTGGGTGCACTGCAGTCGCCCTCTGCTTCTGACCGGTTGCCCAGTGGCATTGGCGGACGGGTCAAAACAAAAGCAGAGGATAAATTTGTCTGGCGGACAATAAATAATCATATAACTTTCTCTAGACACTGATACTACTGCAAAGGTCAGAATTGGCCCTCTGCATTTGACCCATCCATCAATACCCCTGGAGTTACACCTGTCTACAGTTGTATATATGTATAAACTGTGCATGTCTGAGGTGGGTGAGAAAGCAGTGAGTGAGGAGAAAATGTAAACTCCACACAGAAAGACTATAGGAATCCAACTCTGCGTATGTTTTACTTGCCGCTTTTCCTCCTCCAGCGTCCAGTTTTGTAATCGTGATGTTGTTTTCAGATGGACCCTTCACTGGAGCTGTACAGGAAGGAGCTGGTGATCGAGTGCGGGAGGAAACTGGACAAAGCCAGGATGATTCGGTTTGACGAGAGGACCGGGTACTTCGCCTCCACAGACCTGGGCCGGACCGCCAGCCACTTCTACATCAAGTACAACACCATAGAGGTAAGACTGACGAGCTTACGTGTACCAAAAGACACCAGATTTAGAAGAATGGCTGTGCAAACTTTTAAAATGTACTTTATTTAGCATTTAGTGATTAAAATATTTTGCATCGCTGAAATATTTGGTATCAAGTAAACTCAACGTACACAATAGCATAGAGAGAAATCATCTTTACTATTTACCACTTTAAAAAAAAACGTTTTCTGTTCACCTTTGACAGATTTTCCTCTTAAATAGTGTGATAATCGTTCATGTTTTCTGTTTTTGTAGACCTTCAACGAACTGTTCAACTCTCAGCGCACAGAGGCCGACATCCTCAGCATCGTGTCCAAAGCAGAGGAGTTCGATCAGCTAAAGGTAAGTCCGGTTTCTTGTTTTTATGTTCCGATGCGTGCGTGGCATTCACCAGTGTTTCGCGTTTTTTTTGTCTCAGGTGCGTGATGAGGAGATGGACGAGCTGGAGCAGATGTTGTCTTCGTTCTGCGAGCTTCCGGCCGCCGGAGGAGTGGAGAACGGGTACGGCAAAGTGAACATCCTGCTGCAGACCTACATCAGCAGAGGAGAGGTGGACAGTTTCTCCCTCATCTCTGACCTGTCCTACGTCGCTCAGGTGAGAATGATCAGGGCCACGTGTTTAGTGTTTTATTTATTCACTGCTGTGCATGATTTTTACTGTCTTAAAAACGTGAAAACAGAAACAGAAGTTCATTTTAAACAGTTTGTAGTGGTTTTAAAGTTATTCCTCACTTACCTTATGAATTCAGAGCATCCTAATTATTCACCGCGGTGAGTTTATACTTTTGTCGTCACCGTAAAGCTAACAACAACTAGCATGCTAACATAGACACTTTCTTGATAATAAGTACTTACAAACTTATTTTGACCTCAAGAGCTGCATATGGGTCAATGATGCAGAAGGATTTTCAACAGGCAAATTTTAAAATATAAAAAATACTAGTTTCTATTGAACTATTTCAAATATTTATAGTGTCAGGTGCATAAATCTGTGTTTAACATTTATATTAAGCATTTTTAGTGTAAAATGTCATCTGGTGCGACCGGGAATAACCTTAAAATAGTTTTATTTTCTAAAACATACACTCAGAATCAGAATCAGAATCAGAATTACTTTTATTCATCCCCGAGGGGAAATTTTCTTTGTTACAGATGCAACCGACCAAGAGCATGTACATCGAACAAGTTACAAAATAAGCTAAATACAATAAGATAAAAGATAAAATAGCTCTCTCTGGTAATTATTTACATCAGTGACATATTTATGACTATATACATGTGTGGGCAGGGAATAGGATGAAAAGGATTGAGTAGTTTGTGAGTTAAAGTGCAGAGTTCAACAGTTTGATGGCGACAGGCAGGAAAGATATTAATCTAAGTTCTGAGTAATATGAAGTGTATAGAAACAAACTGTTGCATTTCTTTTGATTTTTAATGCATATTGATATTTTCTTTTGCTCCAATATGACAGTCGCCTGCTTGTGTTTAATGAACAAACCACTGCCCTGTAAAATGCATCAAATGAAGAAAAATGCCTAAAAAATCCCATTCACCCAAGTCTAAACTCCAGCCATAAAATTCCTGCTGTTATTAGTGGCACCACATGATGCACGGTCGCACCACATGACATTTTAACACTTTAAGTACAAAAAACATCCAGAATAATGATTTCTGAAAAAATGATTTGGTTTCATGGAGGTCAGAGGTGCTACAGAAATGTGGTGAATTATTATGAAATTTGAACCTTTTTAACTGAGGAAATTGCAACTGGACAGAAAATTCAGGCGTCATGTCATTGACCCTTATACAGTACATCTGTTCTGGTGCAAGGCAAAGATTTGCTCAAATACACGGGGTAAAAAATGTACAGGACCTTTCATGATAAAGGTATAATATTTAGTTTTATTTTATATTGTTTAAAGAAAGAATTTATTTAAAATGTATTTGATAAACATTAATACACAACACAAAGTTCTGTCTATCTAAGTTTCCTCTGCACTCATCTGCTCTGATATCAAACACCCCACACCTGACCTGATCCATCTGAATCCATCACTGAGAAACACGGCCGCCTCGTGACCTTTGAACCCTCTCCCATCATGTGTAATTAATCATGTAATAAATGATTAATTACCATGTTATGTGAAACTAACAGGAAAAAGCTCCTCATGTCCCTGTATGTTCAATACAGTTACTTTATTTTAAATGGATTGTATCAGTGAGACTAAGAAAAATATCACCACAATTTAAATAAAGTTCTAATTTGTATTTTAAAGCTGCAACTTTTTATGATGTTAATTCTTTTTTGTGGATTGATACAGTTTGGCATTAAACTTCTAATTTTATGACAGTAAACAGGTGACACCCCCCAAGACAACACAGGTCAGATCTGCTCCCAGTTTAAAGTTGAACTCCAGCACATTTGAAGCTAAAGTTCGTTGCTAGAGGAGGTCGAATTCTGTCAGAAGCCAAAAAACAGCACAGATCAGTGTTTCCTCAGTGGAGATCTCACTGTGGCAGTGAGTCTGTCAAGACAACAAACTAGTGTAGTGATGGAGGCAAGTTCTGAACTTCCACGTTAAACGCCAATTTGCTTCACACTGAAGAAGCTTAACACCACTTTAACCCATCTTACAACAGCCACGAGTCTAACAAACAAAACACTCTGCCTGGTTCACTCATTAGTGTCTGGAAACGTTAGAAAACAACTTTATAAGCAGCTTTACACTTCCCTCTGTTGATTTCCCACTGCACATGTGAAAGCCCAAAAGACTCGATCGCCGACTCCAGCGGCGGCGAGAGGCTCGAGCCTCCAGAAGCAACAAGTGACGATCGAGTAATGATGGTGAAGAAGAGAAACTGAAAGTTGTTGAAATGTATTTTTTAGCATTTTTCAAAAAATATAATTAACTCGTAAATAAATGGGATTAGAAATTACATCGGTGATCGAGTCTTTTGGGCTTTTGCCTCCATCACTACACTAGTTCAGAACTTGCCCCCATCACTACACTAGTTTGTTGCCTTGACAGACTCACTGCCACAGTGAGATCTCCACCGAGGAAACACTGATCTGTGCTGTTTTTGGCTTCTGGCAGTATTCGACCTCCTCTAGTAATGGACTTAAGCTACAAATGTGCCAGAGTTCTAAATATTTCTGGTTGTAAAAATACCTGCAGTTACGTAAATGCATAATTAATAAGTTACTAGTTTTCTATACTGAGGAACATTCCACACAAACCTATAAACTCTCCAACAAAACCAGCGGATGGGGAACCACCACTAGAAAAGTTTCATAGCGCACATTTAAGTTAAAGTTATTGTAATGTTGTAATCAGACCTTTTTAGCCTCATCCCCATTGTATTTCTTGTTTTCCCAGAACGGCGCTCGTATCGTGCGCGCCCTGTTCGAGATCGCCCTGAGGAAGCGGTGGCCCACCATGACCTACAGACTTCTGACTCTGTGTAAAGGGATCGACAAACGTCTGTGGGGCTTTTGTCACCCGCTCAGACAGTTCCCCAACCTGAGCCCTGTGGTTCTGAACAGGCTGGAGGAGAAGAAACTCACCGTGGACAAACTCAAGGAGATGAGGAAGGACGAGATCGGTACTAAAACACTATTCATCACTTATTTATAGTTTCATTGATATCGGGAATAACGTCTGGAAAGTGACAATTTACAATTCTGCAACTACATACCACGATATTGTAGGTAGTGTGACTTTTTATTTTACTTTTTTATACAGAAAATAAAAATGATTTGGTGACTTGGTTTGAGCATTTCCATCTCCCGGTCTAGTCCTGGGTTAGATCTAAGTTAAACCTTAGTTTAGACTTGGATTAGACCTGGTTTAGACTTGAGTTAGATCTGCTTTAGTCCCTGGTTAGATCTGAATTAGTCCTAATGTAGACTTGGTATAGACCTTGTTTAGTCGAGGGTTAGACCTTGTTTAGACCTGGTTTGGACCTGGTTTTGTCCTGGTGTATTTAGTCCTGGCTCAGTCCTGGTTTTGACTTGGTTTTGTCCTGGTTTTGTCCTGGTTTAGTCCTGCTTTAGTCCTGGTTTAGTCCTGGTTTGGTACTGGTTTAGTCTTGGTTTTGACCTGGTTTTGTTCTGCTTTAGTCCTGGTTTAGTCCTGGTTTAGTCCTGGTTTCGTACTGGTTTAGTCTTGGTTTTGACCTGGTTTTGTCCTGGTTTAGTCCTGGTTTTGCCCTAGTTTAGTCCTGGTTTAGTCCTGGTTTTGCCTTGGTTTAGTCCTTGTTTTTTCCTGGTTTGTTCCTGGTTTAGTCCTGGTTTAGTCCTTGTTTAGTCCTGGTTTAGTCCTGGTTTAGTCCTGGTTTAGTCCTGGTTTTGCCCTTGTTTAGTCCAGATTTAGTCCTGATTTAGTCCTGGTTTAGTCCTAATTTAGTTCTGGTTTTGCCCTTGTTTAGTCCTGATTTAGTCCTGGTTTAGTCCTGATTTAGTCCTGGTTTAGTCCTGGTTTGATCTCCCTGTTTCTGAGTGTTCCTTAATGCTGTTTTTCTGCTGTTTCCAGGCCACATGCTGCACCACGTGAACATCGGTCTCACGGTGAAGCAGTGCGTTCACCAGATCCCCTCAGTGACCATGGAGGCCAGTATTCAGCCAATCACACGCACCGTCCTCCGCGTACGCCTCGTCCTCACGCCGGACTTCAGGTGGAACGACCAGGTACAGATCTCACCTTTACAAACAAGAAACTCTGAAATGCACAAGGTTAAAGACTATTTCAAGCATTAAGGACGTTTCACCACATTTTTAACACAATCTTGTCTTAAATAATCCAAGAGTAACCCAATCAGACCAGTTTGAACCTAAAGGACAGAGGGGGGCTTAGTCCAGACTTGGTCCTGGTCTTGAACCCTAACCCCTCATCTGAAGGAACAGGACTCTGTGTGTAGCAGGACAAAATGTTTATGTAGGATTATGCTGATACATGCTGCGAACATGGACAGAGGTAACGCTATCCTCCAGGCTTAGAGCTGATCCAAGAGAAGAAGCAGTGACACATGTACTGACAAGAGACAGGATCAGATGGCACGGCACAAACCACACTCGTTTAGGAAGGTTCAAGGAGCGATTTTTAGGTTTTGTTAAAAATGTATTCAGTAAGACAAAAGCTATAGCACAAAAGTCAATTGAATCTGTAGTCCAAAAACATACATTTTGTGTCTAAAAGCCGCCACACACCACAGGATTTTTCGGTCTTAAACAGTTTTTAAACGTGCGACAAAACGTGCACATCACAGACACAAGGAGAATCTACCTCCAGGAAGTTGCCCCCATCAAACGCAAACCTACACAAAAACTATGTCAACCGTTTGTGCTGTTTTGTGCTGCAAAAAGTTTTCTTTGTGCAATTCTGGTTCTTAAGATATTTGCAGTTTTATTTTGGCCGATGACGTCATCCAGCCCTGCCAAATGTTAAATAGAGCTCAAAACAGGAAGAAAATGATAGAAAACGTTTGATGTGACAATTTTCATTTGTGCGAGTTTATTCCTAAAATTATTCATTATTATTTCTGTGGTAATTATAGGACGTCATTTCCACTCAGCTCACGGCAGCAAACTACACAAAACTAGTGGCGAAAACGATCTCAGGCTGTGGAAAAGTCTGTATTATTATATAAAATATGAATCAAAAGCAAATTACTAAAGACTGATACAGACTTTTCCGCAGCCTAAGATTGTTCTCGGGGAGAAGAAATCACGGCCAAAAGTCGGGCAAATTCTACTGTATTTTGTAGTGTGTGGCGGCCTTTAGTCAATCATTTTTTCTTATTCCTGGGCCACTGCATTTTTGTATACATTTTTCTAAATTGTCACGTCTTATCTTAAGTAAAATATGAAATTTTAATGTGCTGAAAATACCACAAAGCAGTACTTGTATTTGGTTGGGAAGTCACCTGTGCTCACTGGGTAATGTTAAAACCATATTTGTTGTAACAGATTTGATATAAAGTTAAAACTACAAACATACATAGGTTTGTGTATTTTCTTCCCTCAGGTGCACGGTTCTGTGGGTGAGCCCTGGTGGCTGTGGGTGGAAGATCCCATCAACGACCACATTTACCACTCAGAGTACATCCTCCTGCAGAAGAAACAGGTGAGGAAGTTTATTAGAGCCTGGACGGTGCACATTAATACACATTTCTTTAAATGCACCAGTATTAGATAAACGGTGAACTCTCCAGGTGTTAAAAGGCAGCAAAGGTCACACTTCCCTGGGTTTAGTTCAATTGAATATTATAATGTGTGTGAGTGGCCATACCGGCTCGTCAAAGCCTGATCCCCTTAGATCTCAGAAGCTCAGCAGGGCCGGGCCTGGTTAGTACTGGGAGGGGAGACCACTGGGAATTTCAGGTGCCACAGGGGGGCGCCAGTGGCAAAAAACTGTTGTTGTGTCCTTAGGCAAGACACATCACCCACATTGCCTAGTATGAAAGTGATGTGTGCAGGGCGGGACTCCCTTGAAAAAGAGATTAGTCATCTCAATGGGACTTTCCTGGGTAAATAAAGGTTAAAAAAAAAACTGTAATACCCATTTAAAGTGCCTATGGCAGGGTGGACTACTCATTTTACTAAAATACAATTAAGATAATTGTATTTTAGATTTTACAAAAAATAAAAAAATTAAAAATATTTGGCCATTTTTAGCCTTAAAATTTTACTTCCTTGTTGAAAATCATGACATCACCCTAGGAAACTGTGCTGTACACTGGGTCAGAACAAAAAATGTACACTGAAATTATTATTTGGCAAATAAAAACAAGAAGTAAGAAAACTACATTTATTTTGTTCAGATAATAATAATAAAAAAAAAGTTTCTTGTAAATTGTGTCAATTGGGTGGACAGAACTCTCCCCAGTGTGCGTCATCAGATGTTTATGAACTCCACTTCCTGCAGATGCTTTATTGATCCAGAGGGAATTCAGATTTCTTGTAAATTGTGTCAAACTTTTGGGTAGAGCACTGTGTGAGATCAGTTTAAGAACTCTTTACTTATTCTAATTTTTATATTTTTCAACTTTTATTCACAGATTGCTTCTATAATTTATGTTTACACCAAGTATTATCTCCAATCCACCAAAGTTTGAGAATCCTGTAAACCTGTCATATACACTTATAAAGTTGTTGCTTATATCGCCCCCTGCAGGTGGTGACAGTCGAGCCGCAGCACATCGTCTTCACTATCCCGATCTTTGAGCCTCTGCCGTCTCAGTACTACATCAGGATGGTGTCTGACCGCTGGCTCGGAGCTGAGGCCATCTGCGTCATCAACTTTCAGAACCTCATCCTCCCTGAGAGGCACCCTCCACACACCGGTATGAGGGAACCGGCTTTTTAAACCAAACTCATGTTGTTTGCCCCTTTATCTACAGTTGTTTTGATTCATTCATGTAGGTAGTACTTTATAGTAGCATTGGAGTTTAGGAGGATATGCAAAATCTACTTTTAATTAGCTGGAGTTCTGAGAGTTTATGCTGCCTTTCTACAAATACATATGTGGTTTTGTGATATATTTGTTAGTTTTTATTATAAATTCCTCACCACGACATCTTTTAGCAGTTTAATTGCACAGAACATGTCTTTAGTCAACCTTTTTTTAATCAACTATAGCTCTATTAACCATGTTATAATGTTTTTCTCGAATTGCAGTCTTCTGTGATTCTTGTATGTTGGAGTTATTTTTATTTAGCTGCTTTCAAGGAGCCATAGCTGTGAAAATTCCTGTTTTCACTTACCCCCCGTACACGCCCACTGCTCTAGACTAGGCCCATTACTCTGTCTTACCCCTTCTCCTTTATCTATGTCTTTGTCTTGCCCCTTGATACCGAGCTTAGAGGTGCGAATGTTCCCCTAAGAAATGGGACACCCCTCCATTGCTGTTTGCGTCACCATCCCTTTCCGCTACCTGGCTGCTACGTCTAGAACATCAGCAACTGACTCAAACAAACGAAGATGCCGTCCTCTCGGATCATGATGTCGGGTACCTCAGCTCGACAAATAACTCGCTTGTTTAAACATGAAAGTTCCGGCTAAACAGACATTACTACAATTAAAACCGCACCAACAGTTCACGAAAAGTAACGTAGAACACGAACGTCGTAATTGTAAATCATGTTAAACTGTTAATTGATATTTACAACTGCTAAAAATACTTAGACTTATGAGATTATCCTGACATCTTGATCCAAACCTGCCTGAGTTTGAGGACGTACCCTTCATTTCAAGTGTGGTCGAGAGCTCAGTTCGTTTCAAGGGGCCTTAGGTCGTGGCCCGAACCCTTGATCAAAATTAGAATTAAGACACCCCTCGCCCTCAAATGAACGCGCAAAACCAAGGGGTAGGGGTAAGACGAAGGGGTAAAACAGAGTAATGGGATGCAACCTTAATTTACTCTTCAGTTTTTTTGCTTTTCTTTATTTTACTTATGATAAACATAAGGTCAAAGGTGCGCTGTGTAACTTTTCCGGAGGACGGCCTGTCACCTGCTTGTCAACATGGACATTGTATTACTTTGCCTTGAATATTCCAATGTAGGGCATTAAATAAATACGTGTCCATAAAGACAAGCAGGAGATGCCACTTGACCAATTTACAGGTATGTTTTTAATGGTATGTTTGAGATAGTTTTAATGTCACACATGGAAACTCTCCAGACAACTCAAAAACATCTTCATGCTAGCGGAGCCCCACCAGAAAAGTTACACAGTGCAACTTTACACATGTTAGATATATTAAAACAGACAAAAGCACCGTCTATTATCTTAAAATGGCTAAAATCCTTTGAACACAAATTTTACTTGTTAACTTTTTTAGTTCAACTTGAAAAGCATAATTTGTCCAGTATTATCTTAATTTCCTTCACGTTAAAGCCCAAATCCTCTTTCTGTTGACTTCAATCCTTTATGCTAACTGTGCATCGTAACCGTCCGTTCTTGTGTCTTTGTGTTAACAGCAGTTTAACCCTTTGACTTAAACCACTAATCCCATTTCTGTTCCTTTATAATGGAGGAGCTCTCTGACATCTGTAAATGTTTCCAGTTGTGAGACTTGGCCTTGTTTTAAGAAGCCAAACTGTTGCCAGACCTTTTTTTTTCCCTTCCCTCTTATCGTCTGTCCGCTCTTTTGCTGTGGTTTTAACATGAAAGTCAAAGAAAGAAGCAAAGAAATTGTTTAACTCTACTGAAACATGTTATAGATACAGACCACATAACAGGAGTTTAGATAATGGCTTAAAACAATAGTCATTTCACGTATGGCTTTAAAATACTTCAGTGACTACAGTTTACTAACAGTTCAAATCATTTCATCAAGCATGTTAATGTGCACATCCTGAGTATCGGGCAAGAAAACACTTTATAATTAGATGCAGACAGCACACAGCAGCCTTATTTTGACCTGCTTATAGACGCCTTTAGGACAGAAGTGATTAAAAAAAGAACTGTGCGCGTATTTTGGCAACGGAAGTGGCATTGTTCCCCATTCATTCGGATTCATTCAGAGTGATCACGGACAGAAGAAGACGGAAATAAAAACATTTTCAGCACCAAAATGTCTGGTTGTTCTGTGTGTAGTTGCCAGAATCGATATTTTACCAGCGGACTAAAGTTTTAAAGCTTTACCCACTGATCACGCAAGGATCTTGGACACCATTTGTCAAAGTCGGCTTGTTGAGGAAATATTCACGATCTTTTGACGATATTTCCTTCGCAGAGCTTGACAAGCTGCTGAGTTCTGCTGTACTTTTGTTGCACAACTGACCCTACGTCATCACTGTTTACTCACACTAACAGGGTCTATACAGGGCTAAAGTGTGGCTAAAAATAAAATTAGCAAAATTAGAGCTATCCTAAAATTTGAATATCAAAACTAGTATAAGACCATATGGTAAAATGAAAGAAAGTTCTATTATTGTGTTGAAAATTGTATTGTTTATTATTTATGATATTTCCCATTGTGTCAAGTCTTTCCCTAATATCAAAATTGACTTTGAAATGTCTGTATTGTGACTACTGGTCATAGCTTAAAACTTTTTCCTCTGATAGAGCTGCAACTAATAAAGACTTTCATAGCAGACTGTAAGCCCGTTCAAGAAGTTTTCGACTAACCAGAAGGTACGTTTTCTTCTCTCCAGAGCTGTTGGACCTGCAGCCGTTGCCCATCACCGCTTTGGGCAACCGAGAGTACGAGAGTCTGTACAAATTCACCCATTACAACCCGATCCAGACGCAGATATTCCACACGCTGTACCACACTGACACCAACGTCCTGCTGGGGGCGCCAACGGGCTCCGGGAAAACCATCGCTGCAGAGATGGCCATGTTCAGGGTCTTCAACAAGTATCCAGGGGCCAAGGTTTGAGCATTTCTACACGAGATACGACAACACGAATCAGACTTTTGATCTTTGAATGAGGTTTTTCATTTGTTTATACGTATTTCATTAATGCCACAGTGTTAGCCAAAGAATACATCAACATAAAAGCATTTTTTTCTTTTTGGTTGCATTTATTGAACTGAGAAACTTACTCTGAACGTGCTTCCATCTCTGCAAACCTGACTCTTATTTGGCCTCTTCCTTGAGAAGATATTTGCTTATGTTTATTGTGATTTATCAAATGAATAATAAATAATAAAAACATCTACAACAATCAGTCTGATTTGCCCCTGTCCATATAGGTGGTGTATATTGCCCCACTGAAGGCTCTGGTCCGAGAGAGGATCGAGGACTGGAAAATCCGCATTGAAGAGAAACTTGGGAAAAAGTAAGTTTGAGTAAAATGGTCCCACTTTTATAAAACGTTTCTGACGGTTTCCTCGTGTTTATGTTGTGTATCGCCATGGTCACTAATTCCCCATCAGAAAACCAAATTATGTCACTGAAAACTCTCAGTAGCGTTTAGCGGTTCTGTGACAGGTCCTAAATCTGCTGCTGTCTGTCCTCCAGAGTGGTGGAGCTGACGGGCGACGTGACCCCAGACATGAGGGCCATCGCCCAGGCCGAGCTCATCGTCACCACCCCCGAGAAGTGGGACGGGGTGAGCCGCAGCTGGCAGAACCGCAGCTACGTCCAGAAAGTGGCTATTCTCATCATCGACGAGATCCATCTGCTGGGTAAAGCTCCCCTAAACTGCCCAAGTTAAAGCTAAACACGTGATAGAATAAATGTATTATTGTTAGCTGCTTTTTTATCTGCTGAAAACATGTTTGCCGTGTAATTTCCCCCTGTGAGCCACTGTTCAAATCTTTGGCCATGCTTCATAAAAACGCCCTACTCTTGTAATGTGTTTTACAGTGTGTTCGAGGCCTGTCAAAACACTTACATGTAGCCATTACTCATTTATAGTGTCTTGCCTAAGGATGTAACGACTGAAGTTTTTCTGAATGGGAATCACACCTCCGACCTTTAGGCTGGGGGCAAATGCTCTAACCACAGAGACACTGTCATTTAACTATGTTCGTAGATTTAGGATATTCTCTAAAATGCAAGGTAGCAGTAGGAAGATGACAAATTATTCTACTTCTGCAATTCTAGCATTAGTGACCCAGTCCACTCCGGCTTTGGGTATCTACTGTCTACATTTGCAATATATTTTCTATACATTTTCTCATAGTTGAGTCAAGTTAATGTAAAAGTAACGGTATTTCTCCTTGTTTGTTTGCTCCAGGTGAAGACAGAGGCCCCGTTCTGGAGGTGATCGTGTCCAGGACAAACTTCATCTCGTCCCACACGTCCAAAAGTGTCCGGGTCGTGGGTCTGTCCACAGCTTTGGCCAACGCCCGAGACCTGGCAGACTGGCTCGGGATCGGACAGGTCTGTACATGGACTCATTATTTAACCATGTAACTAATATTAATTTGGGTCAATGACGCAACGCTGTCCACTTGCAATTTCCTCAGTTAAAAGGTTCAAATTTCATAACAGTTCGCCACATTTCTGTAGCACCTCTGACCTCCATGGAACCAAATCATCAGAAATCATTCGTTATTCTGCATGTTTTTTGTACTTAAAGTGTTAAAATGTCATGTGGTGCAACTAATAACAGCAGTAATTCTATGGCTGCAGTTTTAATAACAGACAAAGTAAACTTGGGTGAACGGTTTTCTTCATTTTATGTATTTTACAGGGTAGTAGTTTGTTAATTAAACACAAGCAGGTGAAGAAAATATCAAGATGCATTAAAAATCAAAAGAAATGCCAACAGTTTGTTTTTATACACTTCATATTACTCAGAACTCAGATTAATACCCCAACCATTTTTAGAAAATGAAACTATTTTAAGGTCGCACCACATGACATTTTACACTAAAAATGCTTCATATAAATGCTAAACACAGATTTATGCACCTGACACTGTAAATATTTGAAAAAATTCAATAGAAACTAATATTTTTTTATACTCTAAAATTAGCCTGTTGAAAATTTTTATATGTCATTGACCAATATACAGTGACGAAAAAAAAGATTGACAAAATTCCAAACTTTTGCTTATTATATCTTACTTATTTGCTTATTTATTGTTATGATGTGATGAATTTCTCACAGTGCTGCCTCATTATTAACTTACCCAGAGTTATATTTGGATTGATTTCCTGCATTTGAGTGTTGAGTGCTCTAAAAATGTCTGTTTTCACCTACCCCCACCTATGCCTACAACTATCTACTTGTTTTTCTGTTGTTGTTTTTTTTATCAAACATACACGTAAAGTTCAGAAATCTCACACGCTACAGTGAAACACCACCAGCCTTTATCAAGATCCTTAATTGAAGCTGAGGTCTGGCCACCGTTGTGACACAGACTAATGCCTTTGGGGAGGACTTTCTTTGTGCTCTCGCTGCTTCAAGATCCAGGTTATTGCGGTTTATCTGTGATTGCAACAGTCGCCTCCACTGTACGAAATATACCATGAATTTACTGAGTTACAAATTGCAAACTTAACCACATATTTCTGAATCAGTCCAACATTTTCTCATCTGCCCATTTTTCTTTCACTGAATGTCTGCAGTACGAGTAATTAGGGCAAACAGAGATTTTGGCATTGTTTTAACGGCATCAAATCTCTAAAGTGACCACAGTTTAAAGTTCGGTTGCCTTGTTTAGAGTCCAGAGATGTGAGAAGATACCAGGGATACAAATGATGGGTTTGGCTTGTCATTCTGGAGCTGAAAGGAGATTTGCAATAATACCGTGACTTATCAAAACAATGACATGATTTGTACTGAAAATCCAGCTGGAGTATTGCACACTTAGCTTGTCTATTATTATTTTTAACAAAGGGAGTTTATATTGGGAAGGATATGGTGGAGCCCGTATCAAATTCTGCTGACAATTCTGTTTTAATGGGTTCAAGGTTATGATGCTCACTAGAAAATGCAAATTACTGTTTTCATTACTCTTTGGCAATGATTAATTAAAGATTCATCGTGTAACTTCTCTGGTACCTCCATGGAAATGCTGCTGCTTCACCTGGAATGTTCGACAATGCGCCATTAAATCTATGAAGACGAGCAGTAAGAAGGCATGTTTTTCAAGGATTTTCTTGAATAAAATGCCAGATAAACAAGGTTAATGCCGTAGTGTGGAGAATTTCCATCGTACATCTCTATGGAGTAGAGGTGGGATGAGATACAATAGACGATTATCACAACGGCAGGAAGTGACGCAATGTTGAGTCACGCAACTTCCGGTCAGTGCTTTTCTATGGCAAAATACCTGTGGAAAAGTGTTGCATATTTTTGACCAGCTTCATAAATCTGCCCCAACACCAAATCTTCATCCAACAAGATCGACAGAGAACAGATTCTGTCCATGAAGAATTTATCCACAACGATCAAGGGAAGAAAGACGAAAACTTAAAGGAAACAATGATGAGCATCAGTGAAACTACTGAGCAAAACTAACATTATGGTCATGAATAAAACATAAATAACTTGTTCACTGACTGATTCTACAATTGAAATTAAAAATCGATTTTGTGATGTCGATATTTGCATAGACAGAGAGATTTGTGCAGTTTAAATGGTCGACATTTAATGTGTGAACATCTGTAGCATTTAAACTGCACAAATCTCAGTCTATGCTGATATATGTGCTCAGGAATAGTTCACTGATGCTCGTCGTTGTTTCCTTTAAGTTTTCGTCTTTCTTCCCTTGATAGTTGTGGATAAATTCTTCATGGACAGAATCTGTTCTTTGTCGACCTTGTTGGATGAAGATTTGGTGTTGGGGCAGATTTATGAAGCTGCTCAAAAATATGTGACACTTTTCCACAGGTATTTCACTGGAGAAAAGCACTGACCGGAAGTTGCGCTACTCAACATCACAGGACATCCTGCCGTTGTGATAATTGTCAATTTCCACAAGACAAGATGAGACATGAGACTGGATATGTGAGAACAAGACAAGACGAGATTTTGACATTATTTACTATAAATAAATTGTGGAATCAAGTGTAATAATTTTTATTCTCACCGTTTTTGATTTTGTTTGTTTGTTTATTTGGGTGGGACGATGCATATTCATGAACATACAATTTGTATGAAATCACACATATTGATGTAAATACGCTGGATTTAGCACAAGTGCTAATTTCCATCCGTAGTCCCATATATCCATCCATCTTCTCCCGCTTAATCCGGCTGGGTCGCAGGCACCTGACCCCCTATGAACCCCTCTGCAGGTGGTGAGCCCACAGGAGGGTGGACAACATGGTCCTTGATGTTAGTTCATAGGGGTGCTGCATGTTTGATTTTACTTTAATATTTTTGCTCCCCCGGGGCCGGCTTTCAGCTGGCCTGGGAACGCCTTGGGAACGTTCCAAGGAGGAGCTGGAGGAACTATCCGGGGTGAAGGAAGTCTGGGAGTCCCTGCTTAGACTGCCCTCCCCCCCAAACCCGGCCTCAGATAAGCCGAAGAAAATGAATAATATTTTCACTGTAGCTTTTTCTACAGATTCTCCAAAAAAATGTTTCACCAGTACTTCCCTTTTTATCCAATTCAAACCTAAAACATTGGATAAAATCTCACAAGATCATTTTCAGCCTGTGTTTTGTCTCCTGAGATCTTGTCCCATTTCTACTATGGAGACGAGCAGATAAAGCTCCTTAGTGCAAAGTTTTTAGAAGAGCGAAAGGAGCAGCGCCGATTGCGATTAGATTTGTGATTTAGGTTTTTAATAACGCCCAGAAGAAATGGCAAAAAATTTATACACAAATCACATTTCAGAACATGTTTGTACAAATCAAAATTACCGTATTAGCAGTTTTTTGTTAAATAAGACAGGATATGTTGTTTGTTTGTGGAGGAAATGAGAATAATTCAAAAATTGCCTTTGTGATTTGCTAATTGCGTCTATTGTGATTTCGATTCGACTGTGATTAATCTTGCGGCCTTAAACTAGCTGCAGTATAAAGAAGCTGTTGTCCAGACCGTCAGACTTCTCTCATAAATCTTTGCATTCACTGGTTTCGTCTCTGGCACACGTCCCACTCAAACTTCAAACTTTTAATGTGCAAACACCACCGCCTCTCCCCAGACTAGACTAAACTACAGAGGTTAGAGTTACACAGATGGGCTCCACATCACCAGCTGCTCGCCGTAAATCTCTGTTTGTGTGTTGTCCTTTTTGTCCCTTCTGTTTCTCCTTACTTTCCTCCTTTGTTTTGGAACAGGTGGGATTGTTTAACTTCCGGCCGTCTGTGCGCCCCGTCCCGCTCGAGGTGCACATCCACGGGTTTCCAGGGCAACACTACTGCCCCCGCATGGCCACGATGAACAAGCCCACGTTTCAAGGTACCAGCGAAGACCCACACCTGAAGAACTTTATAAACCTTTAGTCCTTTATAATGCATTTATCAGGCTTTTAACCTCCTGAGACCCGAGCTTTTGTCTGGTGTGCATTTTTCATTTCTTCTTGCTATTTGGGATAAGTAGGATCTACTAATTAAGTTTTCTGTATGACACCATTGGTTAAAAAAAGTAAAAACATTAAAATGTATAAATAAATTACAAAAAACAAACAAACAGCAATTAGCTGTTTATTTCAAGCCCTAAACCTGCCAAATGTGACGTAGGTCGACCGTGAGCGGGTTGGGTTCAGTGAGTGAGGTTAAAAACACACAAAAAGGCCTGAAAATGTGGTCCACAGTTTTAATTTTTTCTGGTTTTCAATCGTTACAAAAAAAGTAGAGGTGCAAAAGTGGAGACAGGCAGCAGTTTCCCTATAGCAGCAGAAACGTCCAGCAATTTATAACTGTAAACTCATCTAAATATTCCCAAGTTTACCTAACAACATGTACAATCAATAATATAACATAGTCCCAATGTCTTCAAACGAGGACATGACATTTCCTGATGCTCTCGTCTGCTGTGGTCAATAAAATGTGTCAAATTTTAATGCCAAATGAAGACATTAAGATACATGAAGAGACATTATTGTACATAAATACATTGGTTTTATTCATAAATTTTGCATCTAAACTTTACCATGCAGTTTTTTTTTTACTTTCGGGAGCTGCTGTAGAGGTTTTTAGTTGATTACAGGTGAAAATTTTAAATAATTGAAAATCATGGTGCTAAGAGGCAAAAATGTAATGTCCTCGTATGAGGCCACAGGGTCTCAAGAGGTTAAAGTACTTATTTCATGTTATATAACTTAGTTGCTCGAATAGAAATAGTTTTATTTTATTTAATGTACAAACAACATACCTGGTTGCAGACTTCAGCTTGGGGCCAAGTGAATGAACAAACTAAATAACTAAGCCTCATCCTTGTATGTTTCTATCAAACGCAGTTCAAGTTATACAAATGACTAGAGGTGTAACGATATCCTAATCTCACGATACAATATCTTCACGGTATGAACCTCACGATACGATATTTATTGCGATATCGTGGGAAAGCTCACGATATTATGGTATTCTACATAATAACAAGACTGACATTATAAAATGCTTTGACCAGTCATTTAGTACAACATTTATTGTCATTAGGGATGGAACGAAATCCAAATCTCTCTGTGCGATATTTTCTCCATATACATCTCACGGTACGATATTTATTGCAATATTTTGTGGAGGCACAAAACTGTGAATCTGGTACTTTTTTCTCCAAAAATGCCTTCACAAGACTTAATCCAAAGAATGAAGATGTAAAAGTGCTTAGAACAGTTATTTCTTCATGTCGTCTGCACTGAAACGGAGCAAAGGATCATGGTCTATGTAGTTCCCTCTGTTTTTAGCTATTTCTGCATCAGAACTATTCATTTAAGCAAAGAGACTTGTGATTCGATATATTGTGATGGTCCACGATATTATTGTGAGACCTTTGACGATACGATATCACCATATTTAGGTTATTGCTACATCCCTACAAATTGTTGTATTATAAGGAACAGGGTTATTTTTGCTGTTGTGTTTCTAAAGCCTTTCCTGGTGTTCTAGAAACATGGCTGGCTCTCTTCATTTTGGTACAACATTTTCACAGTAGATAAGCTGCTTCATACGTTACAAATATTTACTCAGTAATTCCATGTCCTAAGACCCTTTTGTCACCATTGTTTGTGTACATACGTCTCTTCTTTCGCAGCCATCCGGAGCCACTCTCCAGCCAAGCCCGTGCTGATCTTCGTCTCATCTCGTCGTCAGACTCGTCTCACGGCTCTGGACCTGATTGCTTACCTGGCCACAGAGGACAACCCCAAACAGTGGCTGCACCAGGACGAGAGAGAGGTGGGCTGCTCTGTTATACTAATGGGTTATACTACTTGTTTTTTCCCATCCATTTGCGCAGAATTACCCCAGTACAGATATATTGTATCAGAAGCTCATCAGGTCAAAATAAGTCTACTGTGTGCTGCTCTCTGTATCTGTATACGATCCGATTTTTTTAAGGAGTGCTCTTTCCGATAGCGATCTGATACCGATCTGATACCTCTGCCAGTGTTTGCTTTGCCGCTTTGCACTTGTAAATCCCAAACTCGTCTGGATGTTCCTTTTGTAAGTGACAAATCAAATTGGTCGTGTTAATGCGGCTCTGCTGGTTCCTCCACGAGAAACAGTTTGTTTGCAGCTCTTACATGTCGCTGTTTGACTCTCGTTTTGTTGTACAGTCGTCCCTCACTATAACGCGGTTCACCTTTCACGGGAATGAACGCACATTGTGTTTAGCACCCTGATTGGCTAAGGGAGAACCCATTGTGTTCTGCGTAATCGATGGCGCTTGTCTGTTTATAAGAATAAAAAACAGCGCCAACAACTCCCCATAACTATGTTTTTCACCCCCCGCGCGCCTCAGTTTAGATCGCGGCCGATTTGCACAGAGCGTTCCCCCTCTCTGCTCATATGGCAGAGGGGTTTTACAGTTTTTACAGGGTTTTTCTACTTCGCGGATTTGGCCTGTTGCAGGTTATTTTTTAACCTAACACCCACGATAAACAAGGGACCACTGTAGTGAAAAGTACAGCAAACACACAGCAAACATGGCGGCGTTTTGATTTACGGCTGCCATAAAGCGCGTTGATGCCGCAAAAACACGTGAAACTGGATCGGTCTGATCACATGACTGAATCCGATACTGTGCGATAAACATAAAGGAGCCGGATCAGGAGCCGATACCGATACTTATTATCTGATCGGGACACCCCTGGTCTTTGTAAACTCATCACTGTGAATAATGAGGTGCTCTGAATCCATAAGGTCAGCGAGGAATAACTTTGGACCAACAACAAACTGTTTAAAATGAACTTATTCTGTTTTTCATGTTTTAAGACTGTAAAAATCATCTTTAAGTAAGAAAATATCACAACCCTTTTTACAAGAATAAAATAAAAACATTCAAATAGGCCTACGCAATTACAAAAGTTGGTCCAGTTCACTTTCCCTGCACAACATTTTATTTCACTCCTTTTTACTCCTCTCACTTGAGTTTTGCTGAGTCCATGTTTTACCAACTGCAGGTTTAAGTATAATTTCAGATGGACTGCTCCTCCTGTGTCATCCTCCATTATATTGTCTGTGAATACTTTGGGATTGGTTCCACAAAAAGAGCCAAGAATTATTCCAAAAACAAGTTCAAGACTCTTTCAAAACGCTCATATTTCTCTGAGATATCTGAGCAGGTAGGATTGTTTTAATATCATGACAAAAACAGTGCAAGTGTGTGGTTTGAATCATACAAACTGCCTTCATCCATTTAAATACCTCCTATGAGTTTGTATTTTATGTAATCAGACTGTCAAATTTGCTGTTAAACTGTCAAAATTCCAAATGTTTTTACTCTGGTTTATGGTCAGTGTCTCGGTAATTCCTGGGCCTGTCCTCGTGAAACAAAAACTGATGCAAAGTCTTGTCCTGTCACTTCTCTGGTGAAATTATTTACACTATCAGAAAGCGGTGCCATTGTTCAACCTCAAAAATGTGATTGTTGTCAACTGAAAGAACTTTAAACAAAAGAAAGAACTTTTAAAGATTAATACGGTAAATTTGTGGAGCCGATCTATAAAGTTCAACATTTGTAGATCATAAATTTGGAGATTTCTTACAAAAACAGTGAATCTCCCATCGAGTTGTTTTGTTGGGTTTCAAATGACATCACGACATTAAACAATAATGTTTAATACAAATGGGGGGAGCTAAAATTGATATAGTTAAAATGCAGATTTCTGTGGTAATATAGGGAGTTCTAGGGTCTAATTATTTAAAGAAACAATCAGGTTTGTGAATTTATCTTTTGTATATGTATAATACAGGGCGTCCCAAAAGATTTTACATCATTTTAAAAGCAGTTATCTTGAAAACTACTAAAGCTCAATGAAATCGAACAGTTTAGGTGTTGAACATCATAAGTTGATTATGGGACTTTGTTTTCCAGCTGGTGAAGTTTTTCCAGATTTTGCATTGAAGGCTGCACAGTGTTGGGTAGGTTTAAATGAAATTAAATTAAATTCAAGTTTATTTCTATAGCACATTTAAAAGAACTTGAACTTTGACCAAAGTGCTTCACAATAAATTTAACAAAGACAGAAGAAACATAGACATATAAACAGATGACACAATGTGAGAACTACAATAAAAGCCAAGATAATCTGACTAGTTTAGCAGTATTAAATGTCAGGGAGAAGAGAAGATTTAAACTGTGCTACAGACTGAGAGGATCTGACAGGAAGAGGACTGTGTGTGAGCAGATTCCAAGGCACAAAATGACTTTTCTTTGGGAGTGAACGGCTCAACTGAAAACAGAACAAAAATAAAACATTAAATATAAAATCTTGATTTGTTTCTGTACATTCTGTGAAAAATTGAGATTATTTTAGCAAGAATTGCTCAAATTATTGGCCTGCGAAATGACGTCAATGTGTTTTTGGGACACCCTGTACAATGTGATCCCCCCAACTACTGCCCTCCATCTGAAATTATGACATTATCAAATTCTTGAACGTGAACACGACCCATAGTGAACCTGTTAGTATCAGTTTTTAACAACTCAGACTTTGCAGAATAATGGTCAGATGTGCTTTGGTCCTTATGGGTTTAACTCACTCTAAAGCTGAGGTTTTTCTCTTTCTTCTCTTTTCTTTCTTTTCATGAAATAACTGCTCCACAAATGTCAGAACGACAGTCTTTTCTGTTACTCTGTAACTGTTGTTTGAGAATTCTCTTGTTTGTCATGAATATATGAACTGAGTCGCCACAAAACCCCTATTGTTTTAGTAGCTGTACAATAACTACTGCATCTTCCTCTGTTTGCAATTATCCTCTATAGAAAACCACTGGAAATCTCTCTCCCCCTCTCTGCCCCACTTCAATCATCACCTTATGTTTACCCAAACTGCGATGCCCAAATAAGCCCCACTCTCCTCCATGAGTCTAAGCACACAGCGCACAGAGGGGCTTTATAAAGGCCTGGCTTTCTCAACCTTAGATTATCCGTCTCAATGCAAATATGAGTTATAACCTCGTCTCCCTCTGTCCTCTCCTGCAAAAAATGAAATGAAAATGACTGGATTTCAGACCTTTAAGTATTTTTACATATCGGGCGATGGTGGCAGCTAGATTGTTTTTGAATTCCGGTTATTAAAGGTGTATTATCGTGTTTTTATAGCTCTATGTACTCAAATACATATTTTTGCGAAACATGTTGGCGACACTATACTTTTCCTCCTGCGACTTTTACTTTTTTGGAGTGTTGATTGTTTTTCCAAGAGCGCCCCCTGCCTGTTCTCACTGAGTGGAACGTCTGCAGCAAACGGACACATTTTTGTTTTTTCTGTGCATGTTTTTGTTGCTAAAAATACCTTGGTAACATTTGCATTCTTACCGCGAGCGAGATCTCACCTGCAACTTGGCTTCGTAGCATTACCTGCTCGTCACTATGGAGATAAAGAACTGTGGGACATTACCTGCATGTTCCACATCGTGATTTCAGTGCAGGCAAACAGATAGACCAGAAAAGCTACTTGGTGCAGCTTTAACTTGCACTTAAAATCTTATAATTGCCAGTTAAGAATAAAGCAACTTTTGTATAAAGTAATAGTTCCTCTATCTATCTGTTTTCCTCTTTTTCTCTCTCATCTCCCTCTTTCTTTCCTCTGTAACATTGATATACCTCTCCCTCTCTCACTCTTCCTCTGTAGTATTCATATACCGCTCTCTTTGTCTCCCTCTTTCTCTCCTCTCTGTCTCTCTATCTGTCTCCCCTCCCTCTCTCCTCGGTAACAGTGATATACCTCTCTGTCTCCGTCTTTCTCTTCTTTCTCTCTCTTTTTCGCTGTCTGTCTCCCTTTTTCTCTCCCTTCTCTCTCTATCTCTCTCCTTCCCTCTCTCCTCTGTAACACTGATATGCCTCTCTCTGTCTCTTTCTCCCCTTTCTCTCTCTCTCTCTGTCTATCTATCTCTCCTCCATCTCTCTCTGTAACGTCGATATACCTCTCCCTCTCTCTGTGTCCCTCTTTCTCTCCTCTCTGTCTCTCTCTTTCTCTCCTTTCTCTCCTTTCTCTATCTCTTTCTCGCTCTCTGTCTCTCTCTTTCTCTCCTCTCTTTCTCTCTATCTGTCTCTGCTCCCTCCCTCTCTCCTCTGTAACACTGATACTTCTTTCTTTGTCACCCCCTTTCTCTCCTCTCTTTTTCTGTCTCTCTCTTTCTCTCTTTTCTCTATCTCTTTCTCACTCTCTGTCCCCATCTTTCTCTCCTCTATCTCCTCTTCTCTCCCCCTCTCTCCTCTCTCTGTAGCCCTGATATTCCCCCTCTCTCCTCTCTCTCTGTAGCACTGATATTTCTCCTCTCTCCTCTCTCTGTAGCACTGATATTTCTCCTCTCTCCTCTCTCTGTAGCACTGATATTCCCCCTCTCCCCTCTCTCCTCTCTCTCTGTAGCCCTGATATTCCCTCTCTCCTCTCTCTGTAGCCCTGATATTCCCCCTCTCTCCTCTCTCTCTGTAGCACTGATATTTCTCCTCTCTCCTCTCTCTGTAGCACTGATATTCCCCCTCTCCCCTCTCTCCTCTCTCTCTGTAGCCCTGATATTCCCCCTCTCCCCTCTCTCTGTAGCCCTGATATTCCCCCTCTCCCCTCTCTCTGTAGCACTGATATTCCCCCTCTCCCCTCTCTCCTCTCTCTGAGGCACTGATATTCCCCCTCTCCCTCTCTCCTCTCCCCTCTCTGGCCCGTGGAGCACTTGTCCCTCCTGCTGTGAGACTGACAGACTCGGGGCTGTGATGGCTGAGCTCCCGTTGGGGGTCAGAGCCTCTTTCAAACCGCAGACTGACGGCTCTTTCCACACTGCTCCAACTGCTGCTGCTGGAGATTCACTTCACTCTTTTACTGCGTTTGAACAAGTTATGTTTTTATAGACGCTTCTTTATGGAGTTTTCCAGCCAATATGATACTTGTCCTGCTGCGGCGGGATGTTTTTGAGCAATAAAAACACTTAAACCATGTATTGAAGGCATCTCTGATAGGTTCAATACTGCACCTTTTGAATGTTCCAGCAAAGCAATCATATGAAAAGTTCCGTAGTGCTTCTTTACATTTATGTGTTTAGTCTTTTGGTCTTTTTTTATAGTAGTTAAACATACTACAGTGGCTTAGTCAATAGAGAGTGGTTTCCCATCTCAGAGTTTGGAGGATCAATTCCTGCTCGGACCAGGTTCTGTTTTTCCTGAGTGTTTTGAGTCATATCTTTCACCAGAAAACTTACATAGTGTCCCCTGTAAGTAGTGTGATGCAAAAAGATATAATTGTTCTGGTTCTTTATATTTTCCATAGATTGAGGCCATCATTGCCACAGTGCGAGACTCAAACCTGAAGCTGACTCTGGCATTTGGGATCGGGATGCACCACGCCGGACTTCACGAGAGAGACAGGAAAACTGTGGAGGAGCTGTTCGTCAACTGCAAAATACAGGTGCAACTTCTCACACAAACGCTGTATTTTCCGGACTATAAGTCGCTCTGGAGTATAAGTCGCACAAGCCAAAAAAATGCACAATGAAGAAGAAAAAAAAACATATGTAAGTCGCATTTTTTGGGGGAAATTTATTTGATCAAATCCAACACCAGGAACAGACGTTTCATCTTAAAGGCAAAGTATAGCAATAACAATAGAACAGAGAACAACAGGCTAGAACATATGTCTGGTGTGTTCATGTCACATATGAACAGTTATTCAGAAAACTAGAGCAGAAACAACAGAACAAGTTTACCAAACTCTCCATCTCAGTGCAAATCACTAAATCCACTGAATTCTTCATTTTCGGGGTCGCTTCTGAGCAACTCTAGCTAAATCCAGCTTTTAGTCCGTCACACACAAGTTTCTTGCTCACTCCAGACTTTCTTTCTGCTGCTCGATTATTGTTTTCAGCTGCAGATTTCACGACTTGCAGCAGGACAGCAGGTCTTTCTGCAGGAGTCATGCAGTCGAGCGAGAAGTGACAGTGGTGCAGGAGTAATAGCCTGATAAGTTGCAGCACCACCCACATAATGAAAACTTACAGTCTGAAAAATACAGTAATTAGTGGAATTCCTAAATATGTAAATATGTACAAAATCCAAGATACGATGACAAAAAAACTGCATCCTCTCATGTGCTCACCCTACTTTTCATGTAATGTTTTTATTGGTCTTTAACTTTATTTTTAATTTTTAATTTCAGGTTCTAATTGCCACCAGCACTTTGGCCTGGGGCGTCAACTTCCCCGCTCACCTAGTGGTCGTAAAGGGAACTGAATATTACGACGGCAAATCCAGGCGCTACGTTGATTATCCCATTACAGGTAACCAGCCAAAAAAATGTATAAGTGTGCATGGAATTTAAATAAATGTAATTAATTTTAATGTTTTATTCTTCATAGATGTTTTGCAGATGATGGGGCGCGCCGGTCGACCTCAGTTTGATGATCAGGGCAAAGCTGTGATCCTGGTTCACGACATTAAGAAAGACTTCTATAAGAAATTCCTCTATGAACCATTCCCTGTTGAATCCAGGTAAAAAAACTACAACAGCACAATGAGAGAATGAGGAGAGTGAAGGGGTCGATGAGACAATGGACACGTTTACATGAGGTTTTTTAATTCCAAATGAATTGTTCTGAATTAAAATAGTTTCCTTTGAGTTTACATGGAGATAATAATTCCGAATTGAGGTTTAAATGGAAAATAGGTTAAATCGCCTTTATTTAATCCCAGTCAGCATCTGGAGGTGGGGAAGGGTTCTGAATGGACAGCGACATCAACGAATTTACGTCTTTGGGAAGAAAACACACACTTCAGCTGCTCCCGGCTTTTCTGTCATCTCGGTTTGTCGTTACGCCGCCGACACAAACACGATCCAAACTTTTTCCACAGTCATTCTGATGATAATGAAGCAGCAGCTGGAGAATTCTCTCCTCACACTTTACGTCTGTGAGCTGAGGAGGAGAAGGGAAGAGTGTCGGAGAAGGAGGAAGAAGACAAACTGAGTCTGAGGCTGCCACACCTCAGCCCACTCCCACATCCCACTCACAAATCCAAAGAGAGGTGGAGGAAAGTCCAAAACCATAACTGGTGTAGCCGGATCGTCTGGATCACGTCAGAAGGGCGACCCAACGAGCATGAACGGCCATAATTATTTTTAAGAAGAATAAACTTTTACATAATTCAGGAATAAATTAATTTGGCTTTAAAATCGGAATAACCCACCCACTTACTTCATTTTCATTAGGAATTAAGTGTTTACATGGCCTTTTTAAAGTGGAATTCATTTTTATTAAGAATTAAAGATCTCATGTAAACGTGGAAAATGAGGGAAGTGAAGGGGACGATGAGAAAATGAGAAAGAAAGGGATGATGAGACAATGAGGAGAATGAAGGGAAGGGTGCTGAGGAGGAGCTGGGGCGTGACATGAGCTAAAGCACCCATGCACCTGCAATAGGGTTTTAAATTGGGCAGACTGGGCACTGAGTGGATGAAGAGTAGGTGCTGCAACCAGCAGGAAGGAGTATTTGGAGTGAGGTGATGAAGGCTGAGGAGCAGGTAAACTCTGGAGCGGCAGTGAGATACACGAGAGCACAGTTAGTTCTTCCAGACTGAATTCATGCAAGCTCCATTTCTTACCATACGTCACCCACCCAAATGACAAACACGTTGTTAAAGACTGATCTAATCTTCATTATCTCCTGTTTCGTAGCCTCCTCAGCGTCCTCTCAGACCATCTAAACGCTGAAATCGCTGCAGGGACCATCGCCTCCAAACAGGACGCCATGGACTACATCACCTGGACATACTTCTTCAGGCGGCTTGTCATGAACCCCAGGTAACACACACACTCACACTGGGCAGAGACACGTGGGGGGTTAGGCTACGTGGAGAAAGATGAACCCCCGGAAAAGAGAGAAGAGGGTGTAAGGGGGAGAGAGGAAGAGAAAGATGGAGTAAAGCCAGAGCGAGAGATAAGAGAGTTAGAGGAAGAGAGCTGAGAGAGAGCAGAAAAGAGTAAATGATTAAGAAAAGAAGCCAAGAAAGGACAGTGGAGGTACATAAAGAGTGATGTAGAGCATTAGAAGGAGGGAGAAGGGATGGTAGAAATAGATAGAGAAGAAAGAGGAGAGGGAGGGGTGAGAGAGAGAAGAAAGAGAAGTGTTAGAACATCTGGAGAGAGACAGAGACCAGAGCGATCCAGCTGTGAGGCATTTACACGGCTGTCAGAGGCATTCAGACCCACACTGAGAAACTCAGCATACAACTGTGCAAGGGCAGAAGATCACATCAACTCCATTGTGAATGTAAAAATGTCTTTGGAATGTTGAATGTGTAAATGTTTTTTAGTTTAAGAAAAAAAATTGCTTTAGACAATAGAATGGTATGCACATTTTGACAAAATAACTATTTTGAGTGTTCTTCACATATTAGATTGCTTCATGGGCCATTGTTTCACCATTGTTTCTCGACCCCGTTTGCACACGATGGTTTGGATTTATGCTCAGTTTGTCTCAATGTTTTTCTCCAACGCAGCTGCAACATTTAAAAATCCTGTTGTGGTGTTAATTTCAGAGAGAGGCAGGAAAAATTGCTAATGTAATTGTATTTATTGGATGGTTCAAAACACAATATTATATTTTTAAGGTAAACAGTTTTCCCATAACAGTTTGTGACTAATCCCATAATCCCAGTGACATAATTGGGTTTCAGATGATATCACAACATTCAGTAATGCTTTAATGTATTTTAGGGATGTAACAATAACCGAAATATGGTGATATCGTATCGTCAAAGGTCTCACAATAATATCATGGACCATCACAATATATCGAATCACAAGTCTCTTTGCTTAAATGAATAGTTCTGATGCAGAAATAACTAAATAAACAGTGGGAACTACATAGACCATGATCCTTTGCTCCGTTTCAGTGCAGACGACATGAAGAAATAACTGTTCTAAGCACTTTTACATCTTCATTCTTTGGATTAAGTCTTGTGAAGGCATTTTTAGAGGAAAAAGTAGCAGATTCACAGTTTTGTGAACCTCCACAAAATATTGCAATAAATATCGTACAGTGAGATGTTTATGGTGAAAATATCGTACAGAGAGATTTGAATATTGTTCCATCCCTAATGACAATAAATGTTGTACCAAATGACTGGTCAAAGCATTTTATAATGTCAGTCTTGTTATTATGTAGAATATTGTGAGCCTCCCCACCATATCACAATAAATATCGTACTGTGAGGTTCATACCGTGACAATTTTGCATCGTGAGACTTGGATATCGTTGCACCCCTAATGCATTTGAATGAATATTAATTTAAATAATGTTAAATTCAGATTTTTGTTGTAATACAGCGAGTTCTTGGGTCTAGTTTCGTTTGTATCATATTGTGTATTTATATTTTAGAAACGTCATGGCTTTTAGTCTCTTTTTGACGTTGTTACCTTCTAGATTTTGAAAAATATCAATAGAAATTACCAGGTACATTTTTTTTAAATACACATAATTTAAATCCATCACCCTCCGCATATACAGATGTTGTGTTTTCTGTGTCCCTGTGCAGCTCTGGTTTGTATTGTTGGAGCGCATTTATCTGCTCCTCTCCTCCTCCTTTCCCTCCCTCTGCTTTCACATTCAGACACACACAGAGTCCCCGGGGCCCTATAACTGTCTGCAGCACCATCAGGGGCCAAACGAGCCTGTGATAATGACCATGGCTTCATCACACCGCAAACGCTCGTCCAAATGTGCTAAATATGTTCAGCTAGCTTCTGTTAACGTGGGTGGTGTTCAATAAAAATGAATTATAGCTTCAAACGTCTGTCTCCATGCCGGGATTGCCGGGTTTTTCCGGTTTAAATAATTTTGTTCTTATGATTCTACCAGACAGTGGCTCATGAGTAGGTTTCTTATTGAATCCTAAACTAGTGTTGTCAAAAGTACGGCTAAACGACTAAACTAGATACTCATTTAACTTTTTTGGTGGAGGTCAAATGCAAATCAGATCTGTGGCCTGTTTTTCTAGGTATTTTTGAGCTATAAAATCACCTGTAACTGAATAAATGTAAAGTAGAGCTGTTTAAAGTCACACTGTGGATCATTCCAGGCAGACCCCGAACCAGAAAGTTACACAGTGCATCTTTAAGCAAGTAGCAATATTGAAGAAAATCCTCCAACTGGATCAGATTTTACCTTTCTGGAACAGTTTCATTTGCAGTTTTATCAAAAATAGGGTAGAAAATCACAATATTGACTAAAAAAGAGCTTTTAAATTGGTATCGAGTCTCTTCCTTATTATCTAGTCTTAGAAATTTTTGTGTCATGACTTTATCCTAAAAGTAAACATGATTAGACACAGTTACGTGGCCATAGAAAAACCTGGAATACTAGAATAATCTGACGACCCAAGAATTAGATCTGTTTTTTCTGTGCAAAATAAATGAAAATAAATGAAAAGAGTTAGTCATTTGCATGCATTTTTAGGGTAACGGTATTGGTAAATAATTCTCTCAGTATTCAGCATGAATTTGGCCGTATAATTCGTCTTTTTTGCATAAATGTCCTTGTCAAAACCTGATGTGAGCAATCAGAAAGAAATCTGTTTACTCAAATCTGATGCAACTGTGATGTGATAAAGTTAACAACAACTAAAAGGCTAACATGCACTTCCTGATTAGCACACAACAGACTCATTTTGGCCTCAGGAGCTGCTTATCCAATATGTAGCCAAATCATTTTTGCTCAAATACATGGTAAAAAAAAAATCATGTACACATTTAGTGACAGGCCGGCTCTTTGAAAAATTCACTTCAAATATAATAATTTAGATCCAGTATTCCTCTCTGACTAAACGGACGCATACAGAGTAATATATTACCCAGAGTGCAGTGCCTTAAGGGTCGTCTGTACTGTATACCTGCTAAACAAAGCCAGGCCTGTTCTCTCCCACACACAAATATTATGAGCTAATAGAGATTATGTGTGATTACACGTGTGCACAGTAGACTCATGTGGGAACTCTTTTCTCTCTCTCTTCTTCCCTCTCTCGCTTTCTTTCTTTTTCCTCTTCTTTTTCTCTTACCCTCGCTATCTGTATCCTTTTCTGCTCTTCCTTTCCGTGTCTCTCTTCCCTCGCTTTAAAGGTTTCTAAGGCGTTAATAAGCACTAGTCATTGTTTGCGTAAACTTTTGATTGGAACGAGCCCAGTGAACGTGCAGGCAGATTTGTGAGATGGACACAAAGATATGCAAAAACTCTCTAGCGCCATCTAAAAGTTTTATTTTGAAACTGTTTGTCATGGACAGATTACAGAGAGCTCATCTTTTGAGATTTGACTTTTAAGTAAGGTGAGTGAAGGGGGTAAAATCAGTTTCCGTAAGTATTAGTGTGCACTCTTCTGCTTCAAATTTGAGGTATAAACAAAGTATTCAAATATTTCATTAGTTCATGTTCTGTTTTTGACACTGCTCCGTACACAGGGGCTGCAGAGAAATTCCTGGTTATTTAGGCCTGTGGGCGAAGCCTTTGACAAGACGCGTGGTCCAAAAGTCTAATTAAATAGTGTCAGTGTGAGATTGCAAGATCACTAAAACCTGCACGCATCATTCAGAAAATTAAAATCCAGGAGAAAAGGTTGGTTTAAAAAAAATAAATAAAAACACCACAACTGTATTTTGTATATAACATGATGACACATCCCATAAAAATGTTGCAGAAGCTGTTCATAACAGGCAGTGAATGATGACATGTGTCTGCTGGAGTGTGAGATTCTCTATTCGAGGGATTTCCTCCAGGCTCAGAGATTTATAAATAAGAATCTACGGTTGTCACTGCATTTGGGTGTCGCGCCTTGACACTGTTGCATTCATTTAAAATGCTCCATATCATCTGGGGACTCCCTGAAATCATTTTGCAAACTCCATGAAGGCCTTTAAGTTGAGAACCATTTGTCTAATGTAATGTAAATCAGTGGAGCGTTACGCGATGGACTAAACCACTGCAGTGGATTTGTGTATTTGGTGATTTTGGCCTTAAAGTCCTGGAAGGGTCTCGAGTCCAGTGCTCTGCTCAAGTCCTGGGACAGATCACTCGTGCTTATTATAGCCGTATAAATTCTTTACTAAGGAACCTTGTTTTAAACCGTTGACCCCTTTTCTTCTACATCTGCCTTTCTCTTTATTCCTTACTTCTTCTCTCACTATATGTCTCTTTCTCTCTACCTCCATCGCTCCCCTTTTTTCTCTCCCTTTGCATCTCTCTAAGCCTCTCTCTCCATCTTCCCTCCTCGCTCTCTCTCTCTCTTTCTCTCCCGAAAACATGGAAACCATTTTGGCCACTGGTTTGTCTTATTTCATGTAATAACGCTCTAACCTGGGAATCATTTGTGCTAAAAAGAAAAGGCCATTTTCATCTGGTCTGTGTCTGTTTCTGCTTTATTACAGTAATAGGCCCCATGCACCAGTCACACTTCTGTACATGTAAAACAATATATCTTTCAGCTCTTCTCAGACTCTGTTACAAGTACCAATGATGTGGTTTGGACCCTAAAAACTTGTTTGGTCCTGATTTAGTTTGGTACATGTAGCTCTGATTTGTAAGTGTTTGCATAAAGTTTAATCTTCACTGCTCTTGACTTTATGGCATTTTCCCACATCATCATTTGTTGGGTTTTGCTTGGTACTTTTAAAATTAAATTTGTAGGATAACATTTGTCTTGATGGTAATGTTGTTGATGAATTGTATTTCAGAGGATAATGATACTGATTAGGGTTGGGCAGTAATACGGCATCCCGTGGTATTAAAAAGTAGCAGCAGTATCAGTTTCATTACCGTCAAATCTGCATCAGGACCTAAAACCACAGCGCAGACTTTCTCCCTCCGCTCTCTCTCCTCTTTAAACGTTTTTATGCACGGAGATTTCCATCCTCATGCAGTGAGGAAGAAGAAAAAAACCTGACTGATGCTTTGTGTGATGTTGAGCCGAAACATTTGTGATGCAGACGTTTTATGGAAGTCAGACTTTAACGGAGAAGACGGTAAATGTGCATCAAAGCGACGCAGACAGTGAGGGGATTGGTCCTCTCGACCACCACTCTACATTTCTGGTACTCTGTTCATTATATACTGTGAGTAATCATGTGTTTAATGCAGCTTTGCGCATATTTGTTTACAAATGAAACTTAAAACCGCATGGCTCATTTACAATACATACAATATAAGCGCTGATAAAAACAGCTCGTGCGCTGATGCTGATGCGACCGAACACACTGCAAAGTTTGGTTTGATCAGAACTTGTGCCTCATCTTCAAATATAACGCTGCTATTCTGTTTCTCAGTGGTTTAGGTGCAGCTACAAAATAATTCTGAATTACGGTAAAATGCTGAGATGGTTTAACGGTATCAAAATTTGGATACCGCCCAACCCTAATACTGATGAGTTTGGTAAATGTACATTTGAGAGGATATTGATGACGATGAATTTGAGTATTTTTCGAAGATAATGTTGAATTTTAAATCTTGTATTCATGGGAATTTGCATGAATTTATTTTGATTGTTTTAAATGTTTAATGATGAATTGGATAGTGGTTATTTTAAGAAGACACTGTTAGTGATGAAATGTTGCTGCTGGAATGTAAATAGTTTCTTTAATGTGTTTTGCCCGAGGACTGCAGATGGAAAGTGGCTTGTAGCTAAGTCTGGCACAGAGCATCTTTTCTCTCAGAGTTTAATATTTTCTGTGCACTGTCCTTGTTTTAAATAAAATAAATAAGATACCACTTTCCACCCGGTAAAGGAAGGAATAAGCAAAATGTCCCTTCTGGTTTGTGAGTTTGTTCCCCAGATGGTTGTTTTTTTATTGTTTTGTATTTCAGTCCTGTTTTTGTTACTAACATGTTTCCTTCTAGTAATACGCTTGTTTTGTTTTTGTTTTTTCCCCTTTTGAAGTTACTACAACCTGGAGGACATCAGCCACGAGTCCATCAACAAATATCTGTCCACTTTGGTCCAGAGAAGCCTTCGAGATTTGGAGTGCTCCTACTGCATCGCAATACAGGAGGTTTGTGCTCTTTTCTAGGCTTTTAACAATGTTTTAATCATGTCGTCCACACACAGGCTTTTGTACCTGATTTTACTGGACTGAAAATGTGAAAAACAGAACTAGTTTATGTTAAACAGTTTGAAGTTATTCCTCACTTTCCTTTTCCGCATTTATATCATCCTAATTATTCACCCCAATAATTTTAGAAGAAGAGTAGAGTTTTACCGCCATGGTAATTCTAACAACTAGCATGCTAACGGCCGTGCTTCCTGGTTTGCGGACGAAACAGACGCTTTATAATTCCATGCAGATAGCGCACAGTGGTCTCATTTTTACCCTAATGGCTATTTTACAATATATCGTTACTGGGACAAAGCCGTTTTTACTTAATGTCTTGATAAAGTCAGATACAGCTCCTTTAATTTGTCATGTTGGTGTATTAAAAATCTTTCTTTGTTTTTCCCCAGGATGATTGCACCATTGAGCCCATGACGTTTGGGCGAATCTCCTCTTATTATTACCTCAAACATCAGACCATCCGAATGTTCAAGGAGCGACTGAGAGCGGAGCTGCCCATCGAGGAGCTGCTGTCCGTCCTCACGGTGAGTTTAAGTGGCTCAAATAACACAGAAAGCTTAAACATTATGACCAGCAACAAGAAGGAATGACACACTGACACCATGAATGAACCTGCCAGCAAAATCCTTTATTCACTTTGACTATTATTTTATCTACAGAGCTTAACAAATGTATTTCAGCACCTGTCATGAAAACAAGAAAACATAAATAACATCACAGTATATCAAAAACTTGTTTCAAATTAACATTTTCATTGTAATTCATGAAGAAAATGACCCATTGGAATAACAAAATAGTCCTTGTTGACAAATAATTACTAAAAATGTGAATATTTAGTGTGAGCACCTTTGGTAACAGCTGTATTCTTGCTGCTTTGTTTTTATGTCGTTTTGCAAAGTCTCTTTTGTTATTCAGTTCCAAATAGTTTCTCACTGTTCTCAGAGACTTGGATGAGTCTTTGGTGTCATTTTTGGAAAACATTAAACTTGAAAATGTATGGATAGCAACAATAGTTCTGTTTTAGCTTTAAAGATGTCGTTCTGATAAAAAGATCTTGCAAATACTGGCGGATGAACCATTATAGAAACATAAAGAGATATTTTGGTAAACAGAAATACTGTTAAATTATGGCAACAGTGGCAAACACCTTATACTGGGTGGTGGTTTAATACATTTGTTAAACATTGTGTATTATGTGACAAAGCTTATTTAAAGGCAACATTATATTATGCACAATGACTCATGAGCTTTAAGTCACATTATAATGTTATACGTCATCAAAAACAGACCTGGAGTTGTGTTTTGTGTCACTCACACATGTTTGAGTCTGTCTACATCTTCAAAGCTCAAACTGCTCTGTTCCACCTTGTGATGTCATGAAGTTGTAGTTTTCATGTAAACAACTACTTTTTACCTTTTGTTTAGTAGAAATTGAAAATTCCAGGGCTGAAATTGTCCAAATGATTCTAGTGAAGGTGTGTGGAGTTTAAAAACAGTGATGCTTCTCATTCTGGTCTTAAAATGTTCATATTAACCAACTCTACATGATCCTGGTGGGGTTTTTTTACCGCTATTTTACCCGTTAATAAAATCTTATTCATAATATCGAGCCTAACTCCAAATTTGCTCCTGTAACGCTGTGGGTGACGTCACACTCACTTCTTTATACAGTCTGTGGGTGGATCTTTGTAAGAACACGGGTATTGTCCTTGTATTTTTAGAAACAAAACACTCGTAAATAAATAAGATCAATTTAACGCCTTACTGTGGAACATTTCAGGCTAAACAATAACATGTTACGCAGTGCAGCCCTAGTTAAACCAGGTTTGGTCCTGGATTAGGAGTGGTCTAAGGAAGGAAGGGCTTTTATGCTGTTCTAGACACACTATCCACACACTTGGTTACATTATCGCCTCGGTCTTCTCATCATTAACTCTTTCTCTTCCTGATTTGAACTTTGCCCCTCGCATATGTCACTTCGAGGTCGTCCAGAGTCGGCTCCTGATTGGACGACTTGACCTCAGCTTTACACCTTTAACAGAGGGGGAGGAAGGATTGCCGATGCCGCACCAGTACCAATCTGTTGCCTTTTCTATCACACCATAATCAGCTTGTAGTTAATATATGTTTACAGTGTTTCAGTCGAGTATTAAATTAATGATTAGATTCGAGGTATAGGTTTTAAAATGAAGGTTTAGATTATAGTGCATATTACATGACGTGGTTGGTAATAATAAAATTGTGAAACGAGTGCGTAATTAAGGAAAACTCTTCGGCACTTGACCTATTTATGACGAACATGATCAGTATAGTCACATTTTCTTTGTGTTTTGGGCATTTTTAAGCAGCTTTTCTGTGTTTTAATGAAACAAATGACAATTTATGCCTCTCTTTACTGTTGGCGGGGATCAGATGGGTCAAAAATAGGTACACTTGGGACATTTGTTGTATAAAACTCTGACAAATCACTGGTTTTGCATAAATCTGCTGGGACAGAGGACACAGGGCTCAAAACTGGGACTGTTCCGGGGAAAAAGGGACGTCTGGTCACCCTATGCATATTACATGAATTATGTATATGCTAATAGTAGCCATTAGCAGCCAATAACCACTCAACCTCATGACTCAGTTTTACAAGTCTGCGAATTTTGGTGTGAAAAATATTTCTTTGTTTCCACCTTATTCCACCCCACCCACTTTTGTCTCTAAATTTTCCTAAATCTTGTTTTTTTTTTCTGGTGGCATTTCCGGTTAAACAGGAATCCCATTCATGACAATAGAGAATTTGGGAAACATTTTTTGTCTTAAATATGATATAAAGTCGGTTCATTTGTGTAAAATGTTCAATTTTCATGTGCACCAACAAGTAAACACTGCACCGCTTCTCTGGGAGGCTTTAAAACGGCTTTATAGTCCGTGTTGAACTTATTTACCGTCAAGATCAGCAGCCACATCCAAAATAATACAACCTGAATCATATTTTCGGCAACTTCGTGAATAAAGCGAATATGCACAATCTATCAAGTCAATTTTCCACCGTATACAAATGTTGTTTTTCCAGGTTTATGATCGATCCTTCTTCTTATATTACCCCCTGTTCTACGCCTTGTCCAGTGCTCCGTCTGAAGCTGCCTGTATAATGACTTTAACATATGGAGAGCCTCATCACTCTCCTCTTTCACACGAGACCCTGCTGTCCGTCAGACTAACACATACAATAGGCCAGTGACCCCTCTCTCCCTCCCTCTGTCCTCCCCCTCCCTCTCTCCCTCTCTCTTTCGCACACAAAGCCCCGACATGCTCCTCCACTCGTCTTATAATTGTTGCCGTGTTCACTAACAGCTCCAGTCACACCTCCTGCTCCTCCTCCTGTATTTAGTGTCTGTGTTACACTCTGTCTCCCGGGGCCTGCAGCAATCAATCATGTTATTAATCTGCTTCTTTGGCTTTATTAGGGCCTCGGCGATTAATTGGACTAACTGGGAGTATTTGACTATAAAATTATTTGTTATGTGAACTATACAGACTCTAAAACATGCGCCAAAAGACCTTGTTATAGCAAAAGCAGCGTCAAAAAACAATAAACAGTATTTCCGTCAGTAATTAACACTTTATTCATTCATATTCTCTGCCTAGAAGCCTTCAATCACCACAATTAAAGCTTTACGTGATTAAAAATGTCTTTAAAATGTCAGTGTGCAGTAGAATTAAACATTTGATTCGTCGATTAACTGAAATAAAATAATCACTCCCTAGTCATTATGTGTAGTTCTAGTCTTCATATTTTTGTAATTTTTGTAAATTAGACCGAACATAACTTGATGGGGCCCATTGCTATTAAAGGTGCACTATTAAAGGTCATATATTATGCAAAATTGACTCTTGTTAGCTTTAAGTCATGTTAGAATATTGTTACATTACAAAAACACTTAAATCTAACAGAAAATGACTTAAACGTAGTGAAATTATCTTGCCACAAATTTTACTTGACAAGTTACCTTAAAATAAACGACCTCTAGACCAGAATGAAGCCGTGTCAGAACTAGTAAGTAGATAATAAATGTGAAAACAAGATGAAAAACCTGATATTTGTTTTAAAATCTTAGCCAGATCAGAGAAATTTGCCCGAGTTCTGTTTTGTTTCATTCACACATGTTTGAGTAATCTTTTATTATTAGTCTTGCCTATGTCTCCAAAGCTCAAGCTCTCTTCCACCCTGTGATGTCATGAAGTGAACAGCTCCTTTTACCTTTTGCTCAGTAGAGATGGGCAATTCCAGGGCTGAAATTATCCCAAGACAGTGGAGCACTTCCTGTATTACCACATCACAAGACATCACCAGAGTGTTTTCAGCTTCAGTTCAGAGTCAGAGTTTGCAGAGTTTGTGTGAATGAAACAAATGAGGAAACAACATTATAACATAGATCAATATGGGCCATTTAACTTTTTTCTGTTGAATATTTCACAGTATGGCATTAAACTTAGTATTTTTTTTGCCTTTAAGGCGTAAAATTATGTGCGAAAGTAACACCTTGTGAAACATCACTGCTTTAAACCACTACAGAGAAAGATAAAATTCTAACTTGACAGAAACGCATGAAGCGCTACTGAATAAATCACAGCTTTTATAACATGAACCAGCTTCAATCTCCATTTTGATTTTTAATACAGAGTTTACATTAAAGACTTGATTTCACCTACTTTCCATTTTAGGTTAAAACTTCGATTTTTTTTACCAATTTACAGTAAACCATTTCTTCCTTCTGTCTTTGTAGACCCTCTTTTTCTTTGTCTCACCTTATTTATTCACGTGTTGCTTATATTTTGATCCTAAATGTTCTTGTTAATGGCGACTGAAGATGGCATTATAAGATCTATCTCCTCTCTTTACATCCCATCCATATGCATACCCCACTTTTACGCATTCAAACAGTATTCTTACCCCCATTTTTCAACCAGTCCTATACGCGCTCCCTATATCCCTCCTATAGTCGTTCCCCTTTAAACTTGTGTCTGGTTGGAAACAAATGAGCTCCCGGTTTAGCTTGTGATAAATGCCCCGTGCGGCCAGTGGGGGGGCTGTTCTGGCTGAGTGGATGCAGGGGTTGTATGGAGGAGGGGGGTAAAACGTGTCCGTGCATTTCAGTGTAAAGACAAAGAGACAGGAGAGTGATGGAGAGACGTCAGCACCGGACCAGACACTGATTTAAGCATCTGGGGTTGGGTTTGCAGGGAAGTGTCTTAGATGACTTATTTGTAAAGGTTTTGTTTGAGGTGGAAGATATTGAAAAATGTGTAATATTGCAGTCGTTTTTGAGATGTAAAACCATATATAACTTTAGAATTGATCTTTTTGAGGTAATTAATCAAAATAAACTAATAAAATACAACACTAAATACAATAAATCAATTAAATACTGTCCCACTTTAACTGTGGCTTTTAACTGTAGGTTTTAATCGTACTTATTTGTTTATGTTGTAGTAAGGCGACCTTGGGTGTCCAGAAAGGCGCCTAATAAATAAAATGTACTATTATTATTATTAATTTTTCTAACTCAAAAGAGAGAAATGTTCTGTGTAAAAAAACAATGGTGTAAAATTATACTATCTCTGCCATTTTCTAGTAAATTGTATAATCCATTCATGTTTTTTGCTACCAACCAAAACATTTACAGCCACATTTTGGTAAATTTTTTGATGCAGTGTAAAAATACAAACAACAACAATAAAAAACTGAGAAAAAAAATCCCAATATTCCAGGACTGCTTGAACAGGGTTCCTACAGTGTCTTTAAAAGTCTTAAAAGCATTGAATTTATTAATTTGGAAATAATGCCTTAAAAAGACTTGAAAAAGTGTTGAATTTTTATATCTGCGTTTTTTAATTTGTGCAGTGCGTAATTTCTAACTTCTCCACATTTCTCCTCAAAAGATTAATTTATCAACCACCATTATTTGGTTAAATAACATCACCTAAATAAAGAGCGGCGGGTTCAAATCTTCCGATCACATCACTGAAGATCACGCGCTACAGAATCACAAGCAACAAGCTAAACAGAAGCTCGTAAAATCAAAGACAGTCTCAGCAGAAAACAAAGTTTGATTAACGCCTTTATGTTGTGTTTTAACTTTGGTTTTACGTTACCTGGCTACGTATTTCATGCTGGAGTTACGGGGAAGAGTCTCTTTACTCCCCATATTCTTTTGTTTGAGAAATAAATGGACACAAATTCAAGAATTTAGTTTTTCTTTGTCAGTAGGTCTATGAAATAGGCAGTGAAATTGGTATTAAGTCTTTATATAAATGGTCTTGAAAAGGTCTTAAAACGTCTAGAATTTAACTTGAAGAAACCTGTAGGAACCCTGTTGACGTCATTTTTACCAGGGGGTGCTGTGAAAAAGGGTTTTTCTTTTTTTCTTTTTTTAAACCTTAGCCTATAGGCCTGTTTAAAATACAATTTAAATATAAATAAATAGATTAAAATTCAACCTTTTATTGACTTATACACTTTAATATAGTCTCCAGCACCTCCGCTCACCCCCGTCAAATGCTTTTCTTCATGGAGATGTTATTACTCTGGCATTAAACGTTTCTATCTTCATGGAAATCAAACCAGACCAAGTTACAGGTCAGATCTGTGGAGAGGCGACCCCGCTCACAGTCAGAATGTCTGTTTTTCTAGGTATTTTTGAGCTATAAAATCATCTGTAATTGAATAAATTCCAGACAGAGCAATAACAAATCCATAGAAACAAGCAGGTGACAGAGCCTCCACCAGAAAAGTTACGCCTTTAACTTTTTTTTGTCATAGAAAACAACAAAATTGCGTTTAAGGCATCAAATACGGCATAGTTTGTACAATCTACTCTTTCTTCTATCAAATAAACATAAAACCCACATATTAAAGAAAATAGATTCCTTCTTATTTAGAAATGTGTAAATAATTTGCCCATTCTTTCCTTCTTTCCTCTCAGGATGCAGAGGAGTACGCGGAGCTGCCTGTGCGACACAATGAGGACCAGCTGAACAGCGTGCTGGCTCAGCAGCTCCCCCTGCAGGTGAACCCGCACTCGTACGACAGCGCTCACACCAAAACTCACCTCCTGCTCCAGGCGCACTTCAGCCGGGCTCCGCTCCCCTGCAGCGACTACGGCACCGACACCAAGACTGTGCTGGACAACGCCATTCGCATCTGTCAGGTGGGTCGAAGATTCTGTTCGTGCATTATTTAAAAACCCTTGGAGATCTAAGGGCAATTTCAGTAAATTTGTCCTTGCCTGGATTTTTTTCTTAATTTTGCTCTTAAAACTCCCCCATTTACCCCCTAATGAACAGTTATACATCCTTTTTTTCAGTACAGCCTGTTATTTCACAATCTGCTGCTGTAGTTGTGTCATGTGGCTGTAATAAAATCTACAGAAAAACAAGAAATACAAATGAAAAAGAAAAAATTTAAATAAAATTCACACTCTTTCATACAAAACACACAGAAAACATGTATAAACAACTTTTTGGACTTAAAAAATACATAATTTAGGGCCTTAGCTACAAATGTGCAAAACATCAAGTCTGTAAGTAAACTAAAAATATCCTTATTGCCCTAAAAAAAAAAGTTCAATTGCCCCGTGACTTTCCTGGTGTCAGTCATGGAAACAGCTCCTGTCAGGTCCAGGGCCAGAGCCACATCACTTCCTGCATTTTCATGGTATTGCATGTGTACATTTGGACTGAAATAAACCTTTCAAATAAAAATAGCAAGACCAATAGACCAAGATGCGTAACTTTCCATTTATTTGAGAAAAAACTGCACTTAGAGCGGCTTTTTCAGTTGTTAAGAACATACACACACTAGAGGAGTCGACCATCTTGACTCACTTCACTCTTTGGCAAAGTTTGGTTTTATTGTTTTAGGACTGGTATGACCAAATTTTAGCATTCTTTTTGTTTTATCTCTGTGCAGCACTTTGGAAACTGTTCTGTTTGTAAAATGTGCTGTATAAATAAAGTGGATTTGGAAAGTTTGGGCCAATCAAAATGGACGGAGCGCATGAGTTTGCCGGAAAACAAAGTTCCTATGGACACTCCTATGGACACTCTTTTTCCGCACGTCATCACACAGCATGCGTAGGATCATGCCGGACGTATGTTTGGAGAGCTCTATGTCCGTAAATTTCTATTTTTTACGGTTGGAAAGTTATGCACGGTTATATAAAGCATATTCCCCGTCGGTCTTGAAGGGTTAAAGAGGAGATTTAAACACCTAAACCACCGCAGTACTTGGAGGACTGAAGAAAAGAGTTAGGGGGGTGTAGGGGCAGGGTCTGGAGGTATAACAACAGTGTGATTGGTCGAACAGCCTGGTGTTTGTATCAGAAAAACTGTCTGTAATGTGGGCGGTGCAGCGTGATGTTATGTAGTACTTGAAATTGCAGCACGCACTCAGTTTTAGACGTTTTTGGTCACAGTAGGCTCTAGTCACGCTTACTGGAAGACGTTTATATGCGGATGACGACTTCCGGTGTTGTTCCCGACACTGGGCCTGTGATAAAACCGTGGACTCAGCAGCAGCGTCTTCATAACCTGCCAAAGCTTTCCATGGGGGACGGGACTCTAATCGAGCCTTCGATGTGACTCACAGGCAGCTGGTTGGAACTGTTGATCCGCCGAACATAACGAGACGCTACAAGAACGTATTCTTTGTCTTTTTTTTTATTAAGTTAGACAAACACACAAATGAATAGACAATTTATAAAAGGAAAAAAAAGAAAGAATACAGTGACATCTAGATGAAGAAAACCAGGCAATTTTCTTGGTTATTATCGTCAACAGAGCCCAAAGGAAGTCGTCACCGCATGAATAGAGTCCATACAGCAAATCTGACTAAAATGGAAAAAAATGACAAGGAACAATAGATAATGTCAGTAAAACCAAAAGTTGCAGAAAAGTTGATTCAGTGTTTACCGTATTATTTGGACTATAAGTCGCACTTTTTTTTTTTTAGGTTTGGTTGGTCCTGCGACTTATCCTCAGATGCGACTTATATATTACATTTTCACACTGACAGCCCATAGACCAAATATATGAATCCTATATAGGAATCAAAAGTGAAAAAACAAATCGTTAACCATTTTTTCCTTTTGGTTTTAGAGACAAATAATAAAGAAAAGAGTTGTTTTTTTTGTTTTCTTATTTATATTGAAAAACGAACGATCGATTGATACATGGATTGTGCTCTAATGGGTTGTTTTTATTACTATAACTTCTACAGCTTGCCTTTCAAGATGAAATGTTGGTTCTTGGTCTCTGATTTTATAAAATAAATTTCCCCCAAAAAGTGCAACTTATAGTCCGGTGCGACTTATACATGTTTTTTCTTCTTCATTACTCAATTTTTGGGCTTATAGTCCAAAAAATATGGTAGTTCCACTTTAAAAACCACTACAATCATCCCTGTACGTCCTGGGTATTACAGTACAACACGCACCTGGGTACAGCGTAGTCTCGATACGATTCAGTGCTATTCTCTTTATCTATATATATTTGATCTGATCCATTAGTAAAAAGACCCATTGTTTTGTCGTTAAAGCTATTTTAGAAAATTGTACACATGCATTTACTAATCTGATGCATGTGTAGATGTTCAGCCAGACTATATATAGACCTTTAGACTGAACACTAGTTGTGTTTCTGTACTTTTTCAGTGTTTTTCAGTGTTATTTTTATTCTGTTGGTATAACAACGGTAAATCACATAAGGTGGTCGCAGTACAGTGAAACAATAGAACTTATTTTACTGGAAAAAAAAGAAAAATCATGTTTTTTTTTTCCTTTTTAAATTGTGAACCAATAATCCACAGACTGTGCATAACAAACAATTTATGAAAAACGCAAATAAGCTTCTCTAAATGTTGGTAAGCGGCAGCAGCAGGACGGCTCTGAAGTGGCCTGAGCGCTGAGCCTTGGACCATCTCTGCTCTCTCAGCGTAAAATCACAAACACATGTGGACAATGGTTTACAGACACACTGCTGACTTCAAATAGAAACTAAACAAACTCGCAAACAATTTACTCTGTCCACACATTAACACCCAGCACCAAGACAAAGAAGCATTTATAAAGCTTGTGCCAGACTTGTTCTGGATGTAATATTATTTCACATGAGGAGAAATGAGCCGCTGAAATGAATGGGATGGTTTTGTCCGACCTCTTAAAGAGATTGTGTTATTTATGGAGTGGATCTTCAGGTTAAAACTACAAATCACAATCCAGTGTCCAACATTCCTCTAACTCAGAGCGGCCTCCCAAGATGTGTTCGATTTCACGCTCTCCAGGAAAAAAAACAACGCCTAAAGTGGTTTAATCTGGAGTTATAGCTATATCTGGGGTTAGGGTGTCATTTTAAAGACGGGGTATTATACAAAATCGACTTTTTTTGAGCTTTCTACCATTTTATAATGTCGTTTTTCTCATCAAAATCACACCTGAGGTGCTTTTATGTGTCATCCATACATGTTTGCGTAATGTAGCGATCTTTCTCAAGCACTATTCAAGCTCTTACAGTTTGCAGTACAAGCCGGTACAAGGCTCCGCCCACAAAACTACATCTCCCATGCTCCCACAGGACAGTTTGCCATAAATATACAAAAGCAGGATACAAAACAAAACACTACAGCTTCACAAACCTGATGCGAATGTGCAGTGTTTTTTATCGTTTGGGCTTCCTTTAGCTTGATTTAGCTTGATTTTTATTCCTAATTTATTTTTTATTCTATGTTTTTTTTTTTTTTTTTAAATAATGAATTGCTAATTGTTTGCATCATTGTCTGTTTTTGGATTCCTTCTGTTTGCTATTTTTATGCTTTTTGTATTGTTCTTTGTGGCTTGTACGGCACTTTGTAAGCCTTGTTTTTATAAGTACTTCCATCCATCCATTTTCTTCCACTTATTCGGGGCCGGGTCGCAGGGGCAGCAGTCTGAGCAGGGACTCCCAGACTTTCCTCACCCCAGACACTTCCTCCAGCTCCTCCGGGGGGAGACCGAGACGTTCCCAGACCAACCGAGAGACATAGTCCCTCTAGTGTGTCCTGGGTCTTCCCCGGGGCCTCCTTCCAGTGGGACATGGCTGAAACAACTCCCCGGGGAGGCGTTCAGGAGGCATCAGAACAGATGCCTGAGGCTCAGCTGCTCCTCTCGACGTGAAGGAGCAGTGGCTCTACTCCAAGCTCCTCCCGTGTGACTGAGCTCCTCACCCCCACCCTCTGCGGAGGAAACTCATTTCGACCACTTGTATCCGCGATCTCGTCCTTTCGGTCGTTCCCCAGAGCTCATGACCATAGGTGAGGAGAGGAACATAGACTGAGGTAAATCCAGAGCTTTGCCTTTGGGCTCAGCTCCCTCTTCACCACAACGGTCCGATACAGCGACCGCATCACTGCCGACGCTGCACCGATCCACCTGTGAATCTCAGGCTCCATCCTCCCATCACTGTGAACAAGACCCCGAGATTCTTGAACTCCTCCACTTGAGACAGGGATTCCCCACCCACCCGGAGAGGGCAATCCACCTTTGTGCTTTACTACTACTTTACAACTTTATAAACAGAAATGCATCTGTTTTATTTATTTATTAGCACTGTCATAGCGCTCTGAACAGGTGTGACCGGGAGCAAAGGGAGGGGTGAAACAAAACTGATACTTATTAAACATGTTAATACAGTATTTTTGGCCAATATAGCATTTTTAAAACAACATAAGGTGACATGGTGATCTAAATATGTTAAGTTTTAGCAATTAATACCCCACAGAACTGTCCTACCCCCTCTTTAAATAAGGTTCTGGGAATGCAATCTTTAATGGTAGATTGTGGAAACCCATATGTTTCTATTTTATTTTGACTTGTACATATATATTTATGTAATTATGCCTTATTTCACATCTGTCTTTATATCTTTTTTGTCAGTTATTTAGAATTTATTATTGCCATTTATATTTTTTACTCTTTGTTGTTATTATATTGTGATGTGTGAGCTCCTGTGTCCAAATAATTTCCCTTGTGGATCAATAGTTTTGTCTAAGTCCAAGTGTAAGTCAAACCCATATTACTGTGTCTGTTAGTAGCAGAAGTCTGACCCTGGTTCTGTCCCCGTACAGGCCATGCTGGACGTGTGTGCTCAGGAGGGCTGGCTCGTGGCCTCTCTGTGCATCTGTCAGCTGGTGCAGATGCTGGTCCAGGGCCGGTGGCTCCACGACTCGTCCCTGATCACACTGCCCCATGTGGAGAAGCAGCACCTCTATCTGTTCAGGTAAGAAACCCCACTGTTTGCCTTCTTTAATGGGTGAAGCCGTCAGGACTTGGCCTTCTCTGTGGCCCCGAGCTCTGAAACGCTCTGCCCCACACGTCCGAACAGCCCCACGCTGGAGTGTTTTAAGTCTCGTCTTAAGACCCAGTTTTACTCTGTGGCCTTTAACACTGCGTGAGTTGTGTGGTCTTCTGTGTCTTTTACTTATTTTTATTTATTGCTAGTCTATGGTTTTGCTCTTATTTTATTTTACTGGTTTTATTGTTTTAAGACTATGATTAAATCTGAGCGTTTATTTTATATCATATCACATATATCATTACTTATATTATTGTTGTTGTTATTATTATGTGTTTGTGCAGCACTTTGGAAATTGTTTATGAAATGTGCTATGTAAATAAAGTGGATTAGATTGGATTTTGTTAAAGGTAATTTAAGCCTTCAGTGTATGCTTGATTATTGATTTAAAACTTTGATTATTAGTAGGGGTGTAACAATATCCAAGTCTCACGATACGATATCATCACAGTATAAACCTCACAGTACGATATTTATTGCGATATCGTGGGAAACCTCACAATATGGTGGGAGGCTCATGATATTACGATATTCTATCTATATAATAACAAGACTGACATTATAAAAGGCTTTGACCAGTCATTTGGTTCACTATTTATTGTCATTAGGGATGGAATGAAATCCAAATCTCTCTGTACGATATTTTCACCATATACATCTCACCGTACCATATTTATTGCAATATTAAAACTGTGAATCTGCTACTTTTTCCTATAAAAATGCCTTCACAAGACTTAATCGAAAGAATGAAGATTTCAAAGTGCTTGGAACAGTTATTTCTTCATGTCGTCTGCACTGAAACAGAGCTTCAGAGGATCATGGTCTATGTAGTTCCCTCTGTTTTTTTAGTTATTTCTGCATCAGAACTATTCATTTAAGCAAAGAGACTTGTGATTCGATATATTGTGATGGTCCACGATATTATTGTGAGACCTTTAACGATACAATATCACCATATTTTGGTTATTGTTACATCCTTATTATTAGTAGTTGTAGCTTAAAGGAAACCTAATTGACTTTTATAAGCTTTTTGCCATGTTAATTGTTCTCATATTGTCATAATGTTGCTCATATTTGTATTTTAATTCATACATGTTTGGTTAATCCTGTATTCTCCTGCATTAGAGGCTTAAGTGCTCAGAAAGTGTCTGTTTTCACTTACTCTTATATCTCCGCCCGCTGTTCTGTATCTGTCGTGACTGCTTTTTGACTCAGCATTTCTTATGTGGATATCACAGGACCTGTTTCTAATATTAAGCCACTTTAGATCAATATTTCTCCTTACAGTGTACAAAATGTAAAATCTATGATCTATTTGTTTGACAGATAGGATTAAAACCAAAACAGATCATTTTAACCTGTTTCTGATCAACAGGAAATGGTCGAAAAAGAGGGGCCCCTCTGAAAAAGGCGGGTTCACTGGACCAATCGAAGGACTCCCAGAGCTGATGGCAGTTTGTGCAGGAAGAGAAAGTGTTTTTGCATCAATCCTCGAGCAGGAGTTTAATCACAGTCAAATCAACCAGGTAAGAAATCAGTAATAATATATTCTTTTATTGTTATAGCTTTTAGACTTAGACCAACTTTATTGATCCACAAGGGAAATTATTTGGACACAGTAGCTCACACATCACAATATATTACAATAACAAAGAGCAAATAATAAAGATATAAATGGTAATAATACATTGTAAATAAGTAACTAAAAAGAGAGGTGTCAAATAAGGCATAATTATATAAATGTATATATACACGTCAAAATAAAATAGAAAAACAAGTAATGAATACATAGGAAGACAAAAATTATATATAGGGTTATTTATTTTGCCAATTAAAGAGAAACGTTTTAGTGACCGCTTCCCTTTTGGTCAAAACGCTTCAAGTATTTTTTATTTGTCCATCCATCCATCCATCCATCTTCTCCCGCTTTATCCAGCTGGGTCACGGGGGCAGTTTGCTGCCCAATCCTCATAGCACCTGACCCCCCTATGAACCCCTCTGCGGGTGGTGAGCCCACAGGAAGGGTTATTTATTTGTATTATTTATTTTTTGTTTTGTTTTTTGATGTCCTAACCAAGAAAAACTACTTTTACATTGCAATTTTGTGCTGATTCATTCATGTGTGTGGAAAGGTTTTCTCCAATTTTAAGAATTATCTGTTACCTAAACGTTTAGTGACCATAAATCCCATTTCCAAACCTTTCAGCACTCACGGCCTGTATATGATTTTATTCCAATGTATTTGAGCAAACTCTGTCTTGCCCCAGTACAGATATATTGTATGTATATTGTAAAAAAAAAAAATTGAAATATCAATATATTGTATTTAATGTGCTGATACATTAGCGATATCAAGTATTTTCTGTGTTTTTTTTTTTTCTGGTATATTTTACTAAATTATTTTGCTACAGCACTACAGTTTTCTACAGTTTTGTTGCTTGTTTAGAGGAAGGAAACTCGTTCATTGACCCATATGCAACACATTTGACATTTTCACTGTTTTGATGATTAAAATGTTTCATGTTCACTTTGCACAAGAAGTGATTTTAAAACGATTTTTAGTATCACAGCCATGATTTAGTTCTTATTTTTTATTAAACCATATCGAATCGATTTGAAATATATCATATTGAATCAAAAGTGCACTTTATCAAGTTATATATCATATTGTCCTATCCTCCTGTGGGCTCACCACCTGCAGAGGGGTTCATAGGGGGGGTCAGGTGCTATGAGTACTGGGCAGCACGCTGCCCCCGCGACCCAGCCGGATTAAGCGGGAGAAGATGGATGGATGGATATATCATATTGTTCGTATTGGCATCTTCTTAATGATACCCAGCCCACCTGGCCTCTGAAATCACTTATAAACTCTTTGCAGTTACTAATTACGATGCTCAGAATGCATAAGATAAGTGAGGAATAAGTTTGGACTGTGCATTTTTTATACAATAAAAACCTGAACATTTTTAAGACTGTAAAATCAGAATCAGAAAGGTTTTATTGCCATATGAGTAAACAAGGTAAAAAAAAAGGTTCACAACATTAGGAAATTGCTGTGGTACTTGGAGTGAAACATAGACAAACACTACTAACCATGCGATAAATCAAATCAAATAAAGTAGAAAACAATAAACTCTATAATGTAACACAAAAAAATACTAAATTACAAGAATATAACAGTGCAGGTGATGAAAAAAATGAAAAACAGCAGCTAAAAAACACTTAGATGCTCCAGATTTCTCTTAGTTTTCCTCTTACCTCCTCGTCTGTATGGCACACCACTCAGAGCCGGGCCCATGTCCCGCTGCTCTTCTATTACCGTTGTGTTGATGGGGTTTCAGCTCCTGTGGAAGTGCTAATTGTCGCCGTAATGAGAGTGTCCGGGGCCTTGTGCGTTCACCCAATCACAGCCCCCCCGTCTCCCCCCCGCCCGGCCCTCCCTCCCCCCCTGCATGTGCTGCCCGCTCTAATTAAACGATTAGATGCTCGGCGGCGTCCCTGTCTGCCCGCGCGGACCTCAGTAATCTGCTCATAAATAGCTTTTCCCGGTGATTCAGGCCGAGAGTGTTGGGCTCCACACACAGCTCCGCTAATGCTCCACCTGTGTGTTTTCACTTATGACAGGGTTTAGAGGAGGGTTGAACAATCTGGGGGCGAAATATCTAATTGTGATTTATGTGTTAATAATAGGATTCTGTTCAGAGTTCACATAATAAACTCATCCAGAAGAACTGACTGAAAATGAGATGACAAACTAATGTAAGGATCACATTTCAGAACATGTTTGTACAGATCTAGACTATGGGGTTAGCACAGTAAGTCAGGATGTTTTGTTGTTTGTGGAGGAAATTACGGCACTTCAAAAACTGCAGAAGTTACGACTTGCTAATTGCGTCCGTTCAAATTGAGATTTTGGGTCGATTCCTCTTGCAACCGTAGTTTAAAGTAGAGAACGAGATGTTTTGGCTTCCAAATCGATCAGATTTTGTGTGAGTGCTCTTTCTGATGCTGACCTGGTGCCTTTTTTTTTATAGCTCCGGTAGTGCCGTCCATGTAATGTAGTGATGTGAAGGAAGTTTGTACTTTAGCTCCAAAAAGTCCATTAGATGATGAAAGCCTTGTCTACTTTACATTCTTTGAAATGCCTCCACCAGTGTTTGCTGCTGTGGCTTTGCCATCTTGCGCTTTCGATCTCAAACTCGTGCTGATGATTCTTTTGTAAGTGACGAATCAAATTGGTAGAGTTAAACTGAGCTCTGCTGGTTCCTCCAGGAGAAACTGTTTGTTTGACTCTTTGACTCTGACATTTTGTTGTTGTGAAAAGTCCCACACAGCGGACATAGTGGAGTTTTGATTTACTGCCGTAAAGCGCATCGATGCTGCAAAAACATGTGAAACTGGATCACGTGACTGAATCCAATACTGTCCGAGACTCATAAAAGAGCCGGATCGGGAGCAGATACTGATACTGAATATCGGATCGGGACATCCCTAGTTTAAAGTAAGGAATAGGCCCTTTTCACAGTAACTCTTCGCTAGTTTAGATTACCTCAAAAGTGTGGATCTTCTCTTACTGTTCCACTCATTCTCTATGGGCAGTTGCGTTTAATGCCCTACTGTGAAACATTCAGACAAAGCAACGTACAATGTAAAAACCCCACCAGACCAAACCCGAGTGTGTAATGTCAAATAAAGCACTTATTTCTCTGTGTGTGTTTAGGCGTGGTCATTCCTGAGCCACCTCCCTGTGCTGGACGTGAGCATGAGCGTGAAGGGCTGGTGGGAGGGGGACCGAGAGCGGACAGAGCGCCCCCTGGCTGCAGCCGGGGTGAACCTCCGCGACGACAGCAGCTGGTGTGAGGTGCACGCTGATCAGGAGTACGTTCTGCAGGTGTCTCTGAGGAGGATCAACGCCGGGCACCAGAGGGTCAGTATAAGAATGTATAATTCAGACTCGCCTTAAATATGAATATGTCAATTTATGGATTTGTAGGTAACTACCTCCATTTCACTTTTTGGAACGTGGAATAGTGCTGACAGTGAAATTAAATTATTGCTAAAGGTCCACCATCAATTTAATAATCTTATAATTTATAGCAACTGCAAATATTGACCAAAATATCGCTAAGAAACAGCACAGACCAGCTGTAGGAATTTATATTTACTTCATATTCTGCATTTAACTCCCAGGCCTTTCTGAGTTTGCATGTTCTTCCTGTGTCTGGGTGGGTTTCCTCTGGGCACTCTGGTTTCATTCTACAGGATTTATCCCCATTTATTAATAAAAAAAGTAGCTTATTTAGAGATGAACAGCGTCTAATATCCTCACACTGACTCCCTGTTGCGTTGTCTCCTCAGAGGAAGCAGGACAGTAAGGCCCAGGCCCCGCGGTTCCCCAAAGCGAAGGACGAAGGCTGGTTCCTGGTCCTGGGGGAGGTGGATCGACGGGAGCTGTTGGCCGTGAAGAGAGTGGGATATGTCCGGAACCACACAGTCACATCTGTGGCCTTTTACACTCCAGAGACAACCGGGAAGTAAGTGCAATACTGTAAACGGTACTCGAAACTTTATATTAGTATAAATGGTTACACACTGCTTCTGATAGGTGCTCCCCTTACTTTAACCAGTGCTGTCAGCCCCAGGATTTGGTCTTTGCCCACATGTTTGGGCTCCGGCATTGACAATTTCCACATAATGTTCTAATATAGTTTCACGACGAAGTGTTTTTAGACCAGGCTCCTTTCTTCGTGTTCAGCAAAAGGCTCAAAGTGGCAGCAAATCTGACTCAGAAAGGCTGAAACAGGCATTTTTGTTGATAATGTGGACCACAAACTCATCATAAAGTCCTGTCAACTGAAGAATATTAAACTCTGCAGTTTAGGTGACACGGTGGCTCAGTGGTTGTCACTCACACCTCACAGCAGGATGGTTCTTGGTTCAACTCCCAGGTCTGTTTGTGTGGAGTTTGCATGTGTCTCCCTGTACACTGTAAAAAAGCTTGGACAAAATTTAAGATATAAACTCAGGCTGCTTGATTATGTAAAAAATCATTGTCACGATTAGTTTGGCCAATACTGAAATCATGATTATTCAATTATTATTTTTTAGTTACACGATACATTTATTCAGCATTTTTCTCTCTCAAAAAAACACTTTATTAATGATAATTTACGCAAAACTTTCAAATTGAAAATAAATATAGGCTAAAAATATGTACCTTAGAGCAGATTTGCGATGTATAAAACACAAATAAATATAAAATGTACATGAAATAAGGCAGAGAAAAACATAAATGTATCCAAAACTAAATCCAGCTGTTCTACAATGTCTATATTTTAAAAATAAAATAAATATACTTCTTTATATAAAAAATATCCCAAAATAAACTTTGTTAGGCTTTAAATCGTTCCAACTCGATTATATGAGTTTAGAGATCGTCTGACAGGCAAAAATGAAGCATGCGGCAAGATAATTTTACTTGGCAAGTTCTCTTAAAATAAACAACCTCTAGACTAGAATGAAGCCGTCTCAGAACGAGTAAGTAGATAATAAATCTGAAAACAAGATGAATAACCTGATATAACTTTTAAAATCTTTGCAAATTTTTTGTGTATCTGGGGGTTTCCTCCATTAACCCAAAACATGTGCAAATCCTCCAGCTACAGTAGTCCTAACCAAGACTAGCTCAGGATCTGGAGATGGTCTCAGACACAGATCCTGACAGGTTTAACCCAGAGACACTGAAGATTGGGTCAAATGCAGGAGACAAATTTCACTATGGGGGCAATATTGCACTAGACAGACTGGCGCCACCTAGTGTCTCCGCTCAGTTTAATTTCTCTCCAGCGACTCGTCAGGAATCAGAAAACACTCGGAGGTTTGCAAGAACCCTGGAAGTTGTAATCAGCGCACCGGCCGATCAGTGAAACAGTGTGTTGGCCAGAACCAGTTACGGGTAGCAGACTTCACACGTTATTCTCCTTTGGACTTCCTTTGTCAAATAATAACTTCGCATTTTTTATCGTACCTTTAATTCGCAAGTTCATCTCGCAGAGACGACACTCGCTGACAGACATGTTCACTCTCTGCTTTGTTTGCTGTTGTGCCGCGATTCCTTGGACACCACTGAGCGTTCCGGCACATTATAGACATCAGGACCAAACGGCAGCGATTGGTTAAATAAAAAAAGTACCCGCCTACTGTTGAGTGAACGAATCCTAATGCTGCGAGTCCACGAAGTGAAACCGGCTGATGAATCAGGCTAATAGTATACCTTAACCTTAAGAAAATTAAGCTGCCACTTTTTGATGCTATACTTTTACAGTTTGTTATTTTGGTATGTCCTCCAGCTTGATTTTAAACCCGTTTAGAAACCAAACGTACTGCTGTTTCCCCCAGATACATCTACACTGTGTACGTGATGAGCGACAGTTACCTGGGCCTGGATCAACAGTACGACCTCCATCTGAACGTGATTCCCCCCAGCATCTCTGCGCAGGTCAACACCGAAGTGTCCGACTCCATCAGCGGCCTGTCTGTGAGCTGACACCACGGCAACTGCACCAAAAAACTGCACCAAAACCACACCAGAGCACTCACCGACCACCTCATGCTGACATTCGAATTGTGAGGATTTCTTGTTTACATTGAACCCGCGCTTATAATCTATGTCAGATTATACATAGAGTGGAACTATGCAATCATATTTGCCTTTTCGCTATCGAACGTCATTCCAGAGTTTCGCAAGTCAAACAGAAAAGCACTGCCCTATTATTTCCGCCATGTCTGAGCAACTATGGGCAACTGTGGGCTATCTCGCTTTTGTAATGTGCCAAACATATTAAAACGTCACAGAATACAGATAAGAATGAAGAAAAACCTTAACATTTTGACTACCTTACCTTACAACTCGCATACAAGTTTAGTCCTCCAGCAAAATTAGACCTGGTTCAAGACCTGGAAATGGTCCCTGCTCCTGACAGGTGAAGTACAAGTCAGATTCAGTGGACAAATTTCCTTACAGGGACAATACAGTGCACTTAAACCTTAAAAATATAACATCTTTTACATCTACTGCACATATAGGCAGTATAATGTATGAACTGTGCACTGAACGGAGGCATTTTAGCATTTCATCAAAGCAAAGTGGCAGTAATTGTCCGTGCCAAACTTGCTCATCAATAGGAAAACATTTGAAATGACACTTTAAACTCCACATTAATGAGCTGAATATTGCGTTAAACGTTGTGTCTGGTTTGGGTGAAGGATGGTGATGTCTACTGCCGCTTTGGCTCTTGGGGGAGCTCAGTATTTTGCAAAACAGGGTCTGAAAATGCGCTCAATAAATGCCGGATTTTAAAGGTGAACTGTGTTACGTTTCTGTTGGGAGTTATGGCATTAAACCCTTACACTTTGTGTTTATTTAACTGCATGTGTCACCGCAGAACATCCCAGGCAATGCATTAAAGGGGAACTCTGGCATGTTTGAAGCTAAAGTCCATTGCTAGAGGTGGTCGAATTCTGCCAAAAAACGGCACAGATCAGCGTTGCCTCGGTGGAGATCTCACTGTGGCACTGAGTCTGTCAAGGCAACAAACTAGTGTAGTGATTGGGGCAAGTTCTTAACCTCCACGTAAAACACCAATTTGCTTCACACTGAAGAAGCTTAGCACCACTTTAACCCATCTTACAACAGCAACGAGTCTGACAAACAAAACGCTCTGCCTGGTTCACTCATTAGTGTCTGGAAATGTTATAATACAACTTTATAAGCAGCCTTACACTTCCCTCTGTTGATTCTCCAGCGGAAGCAACAAGTGAAGATCGACTACTGATGGTGAAGAACAATAGAAACTGAAAGTTGTTGATCTCTGCTGAGGAAACACTGATCTGTGCCGTTTTTTGGCTTCTGACAGAATTCCACCACCTCTAGCAACGGACTTTAGCTTCAAACATGCCAGAGTTCCCCTTTAATATCTCCATGGACCCAGCAACGTTACATAGTTCACCTCACAAAGTTAAGCCGCTTTATGTTGAAAATTAGGGATGGGACAAGATCTCGCGCCACCATAGATCCCGCGAGACAAAATTGCAACATGCAAACATGAGGAAAATGATCTTGTGATCATTTGATCATTTGTGAAAATGATCTTGTGATCATTTTCAGATTTTTTTCTATTTTTTTTTCCTTTTGGATTAGAAAACAAAAGAAGTACGAGTGACTTACATGTTTTGAAAAGCTGTAGCAGTGACAGCAAAAATGTGAAATAAAGTAAGTCCAAAATGGTGAGGCCAAAATTGGGAACTGGATCGCACAATTTGTTATAAAGAATGTCAAAAGTCTCATTCTCGTAGATCCTCTTGGATACATAATACATTCATTGTGCAAACTGAATATGAGACTATAATAGTAACATGTGTATTATCTAAATATAAAAGTACATTTTTGTAACATTTATTTTGATCCCGTTTTCCAAATACTGACTGGTCTTCTGAAAGAGCCAAACTGGAGTAGTGCTGCTACACACTGCATATGTCATACTGGCATGTCCGGACTTTAGATACTTGTGATACAAGTAAGTATGTGATGGAATACGTTTATTTAGTTAAACAGCAATTCAGACGTACCTTTGACATGATAAATCCAGAGGCGTTTAACCCTCTCTACGTGAAATATAAGCAGAAAACCACATCTGCTGAAGTATGGGTTTAAAAGACGCATTCGTATTCGTATTCTTTTAGTCTGAAGAAAAGTAATGTTAGGACTTTGAAAAGGATTTGTGGATAAGACAGATTGTTCAAAGTTTAAATAAATGCATTACTTCAACCTGATTGTGTTCTTTTCTGTGCAGATTTGGGTGGGATCAGCTGGGGCCAGTTAATGTGCAAGTTATTTACTCTTTCGTAGTTTGCTGTGGTTTCCCCCAGCAGCAGGAACATGCAGAGTATCCGGACTGTGAACCCGGCTCAGATCTGGAGACGGGTCCCAGGTGCCGCACTGTGACCACTGCAGCGGGACCTCAGAGACCATCCCTGAACCAGGACTAAACCTGACCAATGTTTTCATTAATCCAGGACTAAATTAAGTACTTAAAATGTAAAATCTCCCTAAAAAGAGCAGCTTGATGCTTGTGAGAAACTTTAGACCAGTCGTAATGTCTCTCTAATGACGGTTGTCTACCTGCTTATGTCTACGGAGATGTTATTGCTTTACCTAAATATTCCACACTATCACATTAAATGATCTCTTATACCTTTTATATACATTTCATTTAAATACACTTTTTCATTGGTCAAAAATACCTGCATTCTTACTGTGAGAGAGGATCGCCTCTCCACAAATCTGACCTGTAACTTGGCCTGGTAAATGGTCACATTTTATACAGCATTTTTCCATCTTCAAGGCACTGGATGAGCTTTATGTCAAGGAACCACTCCCCCATTTACATACTAATGCACGCAGACAATGGTGGCGAGGTGGGTTAAGTGTCTTGCCCAAGGACAAAAGGACAGTATTTATCTGTAGGAGCTGAAATCACCGCCAACCTATGGCTGGATCTGACCGCTGATGTTTACCTCAAGAGTGGGATTTGAACCGCCAACCTTCGGATCAGTGGGAAAACTGAGTACCAACTGAACTACTGTCGCCCTGGAATATCTATTAATGCAAAAAAACGTCTCCGTCTGTTTGTTTCTTTGTGTGTTCATAACTCTCCAACCACTCATCCGACTGATCTCAAATTTGGAGGGCGTCAACCTATTGGTGCAGTGCGAAGTTATGACCATAGACCGTATATGAGTGGACTAAGCTAACCCGTTAGCCACCGCGTGCCAAACAGGAAGTGCTCCAGGAGGCTCTTCCGGCTCCTTCGCTCCCTTTTTCCCATTGAATTGCATTGAGATCTTATTGTCCCTCTCTCTGTAACTCCTGCTGTGGCCTCGTCATTTTGGTCTTAAAATGTTCGTATGAACCCGCTGTACATGATCCTCAATTTTTTTCTCGCTATTTTGTCTGTCAAAAAAAAATCCTATTCATAACATAGAGTCTGGCTCCAGATTCGCTCCTGTAACCGTGGCATCGTGAGACTCATTTGAGCGGCGCCGAATGCTGTGGGTGACGTCACACTCACTTAGTCCACTCATATATACGTCCACTCATATATACGGTTTATGGTTTTGACAAAGCAGCAATAACATTTCCAAGGAGATGAGCAGAAAAGTTACACAGTACACATTTAAAGTTAACTCAGGGCTTTTTCAGGCCAGGCCCAGCTCCTGCAGAAGTTCCCAAAGTTCCTAAACCAGGATTAGCATGGAATAGGACTGTTTTTCATATAACTTGTGTAGTTGTGGATTGGATTGTCTCTAGTTTGCACCTCTGTCCTGGAATCATCAGGTTTCATCATGTGGAGGAGGACGAGGAGGATCTTTGCCAAAAAAACTTTTCAAATCCCACGTCCTCTGCCTCCAGTTTTCCAAATGCTAAGTGATCATGGACATAAATGCTAAAGAGAATCGAAATGTGCGGAGTAAAGTCGTCTAAACCGTAAAAGAGACTAAACCAGACCCCAGATTTAAACCAGATTATACACAAATGCTAAAGTAGGACTGAAATAAGTAAGTCTTCAACATAAGTGCTTTTTGTAGCCTTGAGAATACCAGAAGCTACGTGGAGTTGGGCCTGGTTTGGATGGAAGATCGCGGGGAAAACCAGGTGCCACAGTGGGGTTTGCGGTGGCTGTTGTACATACGGCTGTGGTGTCCTTAAGCAAGACACCTACGTTGCCGGATATGAATGTGGAGTGGTCAGATTGTGTCGCGTCCACCAGCCGACCCCGTGACAGCTGCAGCTTCAGTGTGAGCTTAAGCAGAGTGTGGAGTGAATGAATGATGGACTCAGATGTAAAGTGACTTCAGACTAATGCGTTTTTATCATGACCGAGTTCTGCCACGTTCAGCACTACAGCCCTGAGGAGCGACACGTTTAACGCCTTGCCCAAGGGCACCACAGCAACACAGAGAACAGTTTAGTAGTTAATAGTAATAGTAAATAGTAGGAGTAGTAGTATAGTAGTACAAGGAGGAGCAGGGGTAGTAGTAGTAGAAGTAGTAGCAGTTGGAGTAGGAAGCGGAGTAGTAGAAGTAGTAGTTTTAGAAGTAGGAGGAGTAGGAGTAGAAGTTGTTGTAGTAGTAGTTGTAGTAGTAATAGGAGGAGTAGGAGTAGTAGTAGTAATAGAAGGAGGAGGAGGAAGCAGAGTAGTAGAAGTAGTAGCAGTTGGAGTAGGAAGCGGAGTAGTAGAAGTAGTAGTTTTAGAAGTAGGAGGAGTAGGAGTAGAAGTTGTTGTAGTAGTAGTTGTAGTAGTAATAGGAGGAGTAGGAGTAGTAGTAGTAATAGAAGGAGGAGGAGGAAGCAGAGTAGTTGAAGTAGTAGTTGTAGGAGGAGGAGTAGTTGCAGTATTAATAGTAGTTGTAGAAGTAATACGAGGAGGAGGAGTAGAAGTAGTAGTTCTAGTAGTAATTGTAGTAGGAGGACTAGTAGTACTAGTTGTAGTAGGAGGAGAAGGAGTAGAAGTAGTAATTGGAGGAGGAGGAGTAGTTGGAGAAGGAGGGGGAGTAGTGAAAGGAGGAGGAATAGGAGTAGTATTAGTAGTAGCAGTAGTAGCAGTAGTATTAGTAGTAGTTGTAGCAGTAGTAGCAGTACTAGTCGTAGCAGTAGTAATAGCAGTAACAGTAGTAGTATTAGTAGTAGTCATAGCAGTGGTAGTATTAGTAGTAGCAGTAACAGTAGTCGTAGCAGTATTAGTATTAGCAGTAGCAGTAGTAGTATTAGTAGTAGCAGTAACAGTAGTAGTAGTCGTAGCAGTAGTAGTATTAGTATTAGCAGTAACAGTATTAGTAGTAGCAGTAACAGTAGTAGTATTAGTAGTAGTCGTAGCAGTAGTAGTATTAGTATTAGCACTAACGGTAGTAGTATTAGCAGTAACAGTAGTAGTATTAGTAGTAGTTGTAGCAGTACTAGTCGTAGCAGTAGTAGTAGTAGTATTAGCAGTAACGGTAGTAACACACATAAAACACCAGTGTATATTACAGATGTCATTTTTAAAGAGCTCAAAAGTCAGTGTTAGTATTGGACTGGTGCGTATTTCTCCTTTTACAGCTCGGGCGTGTGTACAACCGCTGCAAAGCCAAACCAAACGAGCGTGGCCCCGTAATGAATAGGCCATCAACCTGTCTGTCAGCGGACCAATGAGGACCCACCGGGGCTCTCCGCACGGCCAATCAGCGCACGGATCCGGTGAGGGGGGCGGGATTTGGAGTCTGCGGCTGTGGATGTGCTGGTATCCGTCCAAACGCGAGGAGAGGAGCGATGCGCCGCCGCTCTTTGGGGGATTTCTCACTGGATACCGACGAGACCAACAGGTTTTAGCGCAGCAAATGTGGAAAAAATAGTTCCTTTAGACGCAGCAAAGACTGTCGTTTGATTGCACTTAAAATTTAGCTAGAAAATCGCAATAAAAAGAGTGGTAACATTGTTTTAGATGCACATTTTTTTTTGACATTTTGCATATTTTACGGCCTGGTTCCTGAACCTTTTTTTGCCAGCAGACATCATGTATCTTTCCGCAGACTAACCTTTGAAACGGAATGACTTTGCGTGTGTTTTAATGCCGGATTTGCACACTTTGGGGAGTATGTGCGCATTTTGTAGATTTTTGGAGTAGCATGACCATTGTTCTCGGACACATTTGGACTCGTTGCAGCGCGCTGGAAATGCTATGAGACGAGTGACCGGGACAGAGGAGGCAAACACTCGCGATCATGAAGGAAAAGTCGAAAAACGCGGCGCGGACCCGGAGGGAGAAAGAAAACAGTGAATTTTATGAACTGGCCAAGCTGTTGCCGCTGCCCTCCGCCATCACCTCCCAACTGGACAAGGCTTCCATCATCCGCCTGACCACAAGCTACCTGAAGATGAGGATCGTCTTTCCCGAAGGTATTTACTATTTTGTCCATTTCAACCCACGCTCCGCGGCTTATCCGTCGTAATTAATTAATTTAATCTTTATTTATTTTTTTTTAAGACATGTTAAGTTGTTATTTTTAGAATTTGCTGTTATTTCATTTCATTTTATTTATTTATTTTAATATTAATAAAAAAAACACGGCATATACGGTGCGCTTTTTCATCGTTGCAGTTATATTATGCTATATTGGCCAATTTATTCTTTCTATTCCAACCTGCTATCCTTTGGTTTCAGAATAATGATTTTTAGGAGCGTTGGCATAGCGATAAATAATTAAAATAAAATCTATTTTGGATGGTTTTGAAAATATTGCTTAGGCTATAACAGAAAAAGCAGGAATATTTTTTACAAAGGCAAAAATAAAGGCAACTCTTCTATAATATAAAATCTCCAGGTTTTAATAGGAACCATATGCCTCTTTTTGGCTTAAAGTTGATATATTTTAACGGATAATTGTTTATTTAGGATGACTTTAATAAGGTTTATAATAAGAGAACAATAAGGTTTTTAATGTAACTTGATCGAGCAGAAATCCGTATATTATGAATTTTAAAAAAGCATTTTAAAAAACTAAATCACTGTCTGTTTTTCTTAAATTATTATTTTAATATCATTTGTAAATCATAAAACGGATTTTTGACAATAATACTTGAAAAAGGTGAAAAAAATAAGTCTAATCGTTTGTAAGTTGTCAGTGATGCGTCTTGGTCCGTGCGTAATGCGCGCAGTTGCGGTCAAAATGCGCTTTTACAGTTAATTTAATACATTATTTTTGCAAATTAATTGATTAGTCGATCAACAGTGTTAATAATAAATCTATTTTTGCCCTTTTTTGTACTTTATTACTCGCCTGTGGCTGTTATAGGCCTGAATCAAACGGAACAAAGGGCAAAACAAACCAGTCCAAAGAAAACTGAATTAGGGGAGAAATCTTAACGATTACTACAAGTTTAATTAATTTATCCAAGTTTTACTGTAATATACTTGACTAAAAATATGAACAAAATGTATTTATATGGAACTATAGGCTGTATGCACCAGATACGCGCGTCCTCTGTGTTTTTACTCCTTCAAACCCGGTGTATTTAAAATTCTCTGTCGAGCACCTCTGTAATCACCCTGAAATGATCCGCGCTGTGACTCTAATTAGTCTGTGCGTGATGGACACGTGTAAAGCTCGTGTAACGCCTCTAAAATAACATGAACGTGTCTCTCGGGACCACAACTGCTTTGCATAACATTTACAACTCCTCACATGCGGCACAGACAGGCCTGGATATGCTCTAGTGCTGATCCAAATGCTCCCTGATTTTATTTTACGCTTGCCAATTGTGTTAATAAAATTAAACTTTATCAGCATATGTTGGCTGATGCAATGTTTTTCTTTCTTTTTTGATTAAATTTGCAGTATAACCTTTTAAATTTAGGATAAGCACTATTATATAATTAAAAAATAAAGCGTCTAAACAGATATTCTTAGATAATAAATGAAAAAAACGTATCTTCAGCCAAAATCGTGACGCCCGCTGCATAAAAAGCCACATCTGTGCGTAGCTGGATGGAGAACATATATTTATTGTCCATCCAGTGCGTCTTTAGTGCGTCCGTCCCGTGCGCACAGGCCGTACGTGCTCGCTTATCGTTTATACCCCCGTCGCGCTCCTGCCTCCGGAGAAATGCCATAGCCGTGACCTCCAGCCTCCCCCTCCTCACCTCCTCCGTGCGCCCGCCCCGCAGGCCCTTCTCCTGGGGGGGCCCCCGGAGGATCGCAGCCTGTAGCAGATTAGCCCGGCGGAGCTCCGGGGCTGCGTGACCACTGCAGAGCCTGGCACATTAGTATGATGCGCACGTATGATCGCTCCAAACATATGGAGGAAGGGAAGGGGGAAACAGAGAGGGAAGACGCGAAAATATCACAAATACACGTGTTTTTTAAACCGGGAAGACGCACTGCGAAAACATGGGAATAATCCATAGTGCGTATCGATTGAGAGTTTGTTTTGATGTGGTTAAAATGCACAAACATAACGCAGAAAGGCTGAGATAAAATGCATTAAATATATTTTTCCATACCTAATTTACCAGTTTTTCTCCATGCAAATGCAAAATCTTAAAACTGCACAGCTATAAAGGCATAAATAAATAAATAGACATGATTAAGGGGACCAGATTTTCAAAATAAAAAACTGGGACATCCGGTTTGTGTTGTTTTTTTAATAATAAAATTGCAAATCAAGTGCGTATTTAAGGAAAATTGTTGCCCATTTATGACTAATATGTGTCAATATAGTCACATTTTCTTTGTGTTTTGGTCATTTTTAAGCAGCTTTTCTGTATTTTACCAAAACAAATGACAGTTTATGTCTCTGTTTACTGTTGCCAGGGATCAAATTGGTCAAAAATAGGGACACCGGGGATATTTCTTGGATAAAACTGGGACAAATCAGTGGTTTTGGGTAAATCTGCTGGGACAGGGCTCAAAACCGGAGCTGTCCCAGGTAAATAGGGACGTTTGGTCACCGTAAACATGACTCTATAAAGTCTAACGTAACCTACACTGAAATCATATTGAATTAGCTCGAAATCCCCATGTAACATAAAGTTTTAAAGAGCTGCATGTCTCTAACAGTGTTCACTTTAACTGTATAATAAATAATTGTGTAGATATAGTGAAAAGAATAAATAGAAACAGACCAGAACAGCTTTAGGCCCTAATACCTTTACACTGGTGTCTATAAATAAAGCACATACTGTAACGTTCCACTTTAAATCTAACAAAGTACAAGTAAAGTATATTTTACAGTGGGTGCTTTTTACTATTTCTTTTTTTTAAACTGGATTGAAATGTAAAAAGTACATTTCATATGATTTTGGGTGTTATTTTGATCATGTTTGTGGTAAAATCCAGACTAAAAGTTTTGAGTTCAGGCTTTGGATTTCAGCAAATAAAAATAAAAACACAAAATTCATCAGAAAAGTGAAGAAACGGGTTCGTGCTGCAACTTTTAACCAAATTTTGCATCATTTTTAGTCAATATCACTACATTTAACACTTATTTAACATATTTCATGCTATAAAAACTAAAGCACTTTTCCCTTTTACGTACTTTTTAAACAGGTACTTTAATACTTTTACTTAAAGATGCACTGTGGCACTTTTCTGGTAGAGGATCTGAAACCTGTTGTTGTTTTTTTTCCTGGAATATTCCACAGTATTGCATTTAATTGAACTATCTCCATGGCGACAAGCAGGCCAAGTTACAGGTCAGATCTGTGGAGAAGTAGCCCACACCCGCTCACGCTGTTCATTTAGTTTTTTCTGTACTTTTGAGTAATAAAACACGTGTGATTGAATAAATACTTTATATATTTGTTTAATACCACGATAATAATGCAAAACAATAACGTCACCGTGGAGACGAGCGGATGGAAAAGTCACACAGTGCACCTTTAAGTAGATTTTGCTTGTTTTTTTTAACTTAATTTACTTTTTTCTGTTACTTCATCCACCACTGTCAACAAGAGTTCTATTATTATTTTTAAGCCTTAAACACAAAACATTCACCACCAACTTGTGACGTCATCAGGTGGTACCCCAGCTTTGCTCCTCTGTGTTTTTAAAGTTCATTCAGAGACTCCTCCTGATTCAAACTGCTTCACTGTTCGAGTCTTTCCGCCCTCTGCTCACATTTGGTGCAAACATGTGGGTATTTTCTATAGTTTGGGCCTGTTTATGAGTTTGATCCTTCCAATTTTAGTATTTTTTTCTTAATTTTGTTCTTAAAACTCCAAATTTTATCCCCTAATGAAGTGTTATATGTCTTTTTTTTTCAGTACAACCTGTTATTTCAGAATCTGCTGCTGTAGTTGTGTCATGTGGCTGTAATAAAAGCTACAGGACCAGAAATACAAATGAAAAAAAGGATTTTCTAGCATAGTTAAACTGACTTGAATTAAGCAGATTCATCTTAAAAGACCAATTTTAAGATTTTTTTTACTTAATAAGATGAGATTTTTTTGTACTTGTTTCAAGATATTCCATCCTGATTTATCTTATCTAGATATTATAACTTATTCTAAGCACTTTTTATATTAATCAAGCCAGGTTAAGCCTTTTTAACTTCCTTCTCAAACCAATAAGGTGAAAAATCTTGCCATAAATACTTGAAACTAGTGTTTTCTGCTTAGAACAAGATTCGTATTTTGTCTTGTTTTAAGAAAACTTGGTAAGAGAAAATTTCTTACTCTTAATTTCATTTAAAATAGGGCATTTTTACCTCAAATTTTGTATTTTTTTCTTATTTTTGATAGGCCTTTTTTGCTGTGTACAAATGAAAAAAACAAAACGCAAAACAAAATTCACACTCTTTCATACAAAACCCACAGCAAACATGTATAAACAACTTTTTAGACATAAAAAAATCAAATTGGAGGGGTCAAAGCTCTAAAAATCTCGAACAAAGCTTCAGTTTCTCATTACGGACGTCATTTTGTGAATCTTTGACAATACCAAAGATAGAATATTTAGTTTTTTGTCAATTTCTACGGCAGCAGCTTTAATTTCCCGTCACTCCAAAAGCCGCGGACGCTATTTTTAACTTGCACGACAGTGAAATTGGGCCGCCGAGAAAATGCCTTAAAACCCGCACAACTGTTACCTCAGCTCGGAAGCATTTACGATGAAGCAAACGGGAAAAAATGTGTAGGTTCTCGCGTCCCGAAAGTATCAGGAGCCGTCGTTTCAGAGCGCACACGATCCCAGCCCTGATATGATACCAGCGAATGAGTCACATCCAGACACGTCCAGACCGCAGAGTTTAGGCTGCACTTCCAAATCCGCCGAGAGTGCAATGTTTGTTCAGTTACTTCACATTTGGAAACGCAAAAGATGACCAACTTTTTTCCATCAATTTCAATTTCACTGTCTTAAAAATCGTGAAAAACAAAACTAGTTCATTTAAAACAGTTTGCAGTGCTCCAAAGTTATTCCTCGCTCACCTTATGCATTCAGAGTGTCCTGATTATCCACTTTTTCACAAGTTTCAGACACCATGCTGGAGTTATGACAGAATCTAGCATGCTAACGTGCACTTCCTGATGACCGGACAGTGAAATGCTTTCAAAATGAGCGCACGGCGGACTCGGTTTGACCTTAACAGCTGCTTATAAAACATGTCAGCGCCGGGACAAAGTTCCAGTTCCCATGGGAAGAAGTCGTGTACGGGGCCCTAAAACAGGAGTAGGGATGGACCGATACCGATACTGGTGTAGAATATCAGGAAAAAAAAGAAGAAAACTGGACGTCTCATGTTTGAACTTTAATTCACACAGGACTGTTCAGGAAGGACTTGCAGGATACGTAACAATTACATAACACAATCAGATAAATCCAAGACAATTTGATATCGTTTTCAGTCGATATCTTGGTTGGACTCTTCATATCGAAGTCTCACGATACGATATTGTCACTGTATGAACCTTGCGATATCGCTGGAAAGCTCACGATATTACGATATTCTACATAATAACAAGACTGACATTATAAAACGCTTTGACCAGTCATTTGGTACATTTATTGTCATTAGGGATGGAACGATATCCAAATCTCTCTGTACGATATTTTCACCATAAACATCTCACACTTCGATATTTATTGAAATGTTAAAACTGTGACTCTGCTCCTCTTTCCTCTAAAAATGCTTCACAAGACTTAATCCAAAGAATGAAGATGTAAAAGTGCTTAGAACAGTTATTTCTTCATGTCGTCTGCACTGAAACGGAGCAAAGGATCATGGTCTATGTAGTTCCCTCTGTGTTTTTTTTAGCTATTTCTGCATCAGAACTGTTCATTTAAGCAAAGAGACTTGTGATTCGATACACTGTGATGATCCACGATATTATTGTGAGACCTTTGATGAAACGATATCACCATATTTACGTTATTGTTAAATCCCGACTCTTTATGGACTGATTTAGGCTCAGGACGTCTCATATTTGAACTTTAACTCACACAGAACTGTTCAGGAGTTACTTGCAGGATGAGACAGATCCAAAAAAATTTGCAGTATCGGGTATCGGTCCCATGATATCGGTTGATTTTCGACTCTTTACTGACTGACGTAGGCCCAGAACGTTTCATCTTTGAACTTTATTTCACTCAGAATTGGACTAACAGTGGTTATTGCAGGAAACATGACACAATCGGATCAGTTTTGTAATAAGTTAACTGTATTTTGAAAGAAATTTCTGCCTTTTTCAATCACTCTTCCTCACGTATCGGTTAATATCGGAACTTGGCAGATATTTAAAAACATAGTATCTGTATCCGTGCATCTCCACTGAGGACTAAATGCACTTCGAATCCAGTTAAAAATAATAACAGAGAATTTAAGTTATGGTCACAGTTTCATTCATCCACTGTACCCGAGGGAGCGGGATTTGAACCACCAACCCTCAGTTCAGAGGAGCGACGTCTCGATATCCCAATAACATTTTAATGCGTCAGAAAAGTGCTAAAACGTGCTTGTAAACGTCTCAGTTGAGGCTCAAGTGTCACACAAACCATGAGTGGACCCTATAATGATCCAGAATGATCACTTTATCCACTTAATGCCCTTTAAGCTGATCACATTCGACGATTCAGCGTCATTTTCTACTTTTGCATATCTCCAAAACATTTTATCAGGGATTTGAAAGCCCCAAAAGTCAGTTTAAAGTTTAAACCAAAAATAAGAGGTTTAAACAAGACCTGTGAGGGTAAATACGATACGCACTATATAATCACAAGCTTAAGAACATTAAAATATGACCTTCTGAAACACTTATACGGAAATATTTGAGTTGTGAAGTAAAACTATTTGCGTTTCTAAATAAAAACGTGCACAAACTGCAGGATATACAGGCCTGAAAGGCTAAAAACACATGATCAGTTGCTGAAAACGTGTATTTCGGTTTTTATTCATGTTTTTACACGTCAAAAATACTGTAATACTTCTTGTCTTTCTGCTGCTGCTGATCTTGTACTTTCCTGCTACAACTCTGCACTTCCCCCGCAAATAAAGGCTGTGTTTTGTGATAAATATAGTGTGAAAGTCCGTTTGTAATTAGCAGGATGTGTGTACAGTAAATCAAACGGCGCTGGGGTGCGGCGGAGCCTGTGTCCGGGGCCCTGCTGTCAGTGGGTGATCAGGGGCAGACGCCGGCTCACCTCCCCACATATCTCACATGGTTTCTGGGTGTCGGGCCTGTCACGCCGGCCTCTTTTACAAGCGTGTGGAGCTCCAGGCATCTGCACTGCAAAAAAGGAAAGCTCCAGGGCTAAATATAGGCCCCTGTGGTTCAGACGACTTCATTTAAGCTGCAGATGAGTCCGTGTATTAATTAGGTTATAGCCGACCTGATTTATCACATCTGTCTCAGCACATTTGTCTTTTTTTTACATCTGCGTTTGAAATTTATTTATATATTTTTTATTTATATTATTTATTTTTATTTTATTATTTATTTTAAACAGCCTTTTTTACATCTGCCTTTGAAATTTGATCTTTTTAAATTTATTTTATTTATGTTTTTCTAATTGATTTTTTTGTTTTATTATTTCTCTAAAACAGACTTTTTCACATCTGCATTTGAAATGTGATCATTTTTCAATTTAATTTATTTATGTATTTATTTTTTTAATTTATTTTATTTTTATTTTATTATTTCTTTTAAACAGACTTTTTTTACATCTGCATTTAAAATTTGATCATTTAAAAAAATCTATTTTAATTGTTTTTATTTTATTCTTTATTTTATTTTATTATTTCTTTTAAACCTAATATTTAAAAATCAGAAATGCCATAATATAATGAATAAATCTGAATTAATAAAACAAAACGTAAAGGTGCACCGTGTAACTTTTCGACTGGGGGTCCGTCACTTTCTTGTTGCTATGGAGATGTCATTGCTCTGCCTGGAATGTTCCACAGTGTGACTTTAAACAGCTCTACATTATTGTTATTTATTTAATTACAGGTGGTTTTAGAACTCAAAAATACCTCGAAAAACAGGTATTATGACTGTGAGTGGGGTCGCCTCTCCACAGATCTGACCTGTAACTTGGTCTGGTTGGTCTCGGTGAAGACAGAAAGGTTTAATGCCGCACTGTGGGACATTCCAACATTCCAGACAAAGCCATAACAACAAGCTCCATGGAGAAGAGCATTTGACGGACCATTTGCGTAACTTTATCCACTAGAAAAGTTACGCAATTCACCTTTAAGATAAGAAAAACAACAACTATTGCACAAATAAAGTAAAATATTCTTAGTTTATGTCATTTTTAACTCATGTAGACCTTGTTTTTGCAGAGAAACAAGTGCAATCTCCCCCAGAATATCAGCTATAGGCCTAAAGCTTTAAAATGTCCCCTTAGTTTGAACACTCCAGGACGCACTCTCTCCAGCACCACTCAGCCCACATTTGCATAAGAGCACAAAGGCACTGAAGAGCTCTTGATTTGATAGGATTTTTGTAGGATTTCTGTCAGATCTCCGCCGTTTTCTTTGTGTCGCCGGTTTTATTTACGGAGAGGAGACTTGTCAGAACCGTGACCTCTGGACTTTTGCCCCGCGCCTCAAATGTCTGCAGGGAATCAAACCGGCAACCACAAGTGTCCACTAACGCACACCGAGCGTTATTATTTGACTATTAAACTATTTTTTCAGGCTATATGTGGTGTTGGTTATTATTAGCACTATCCTTACTTGTACAATTTTCATCATATTTGGGTAAAAATATGCAGACTGAAGGATTTTGGGCAAGTAATATTTACAAAAACATTCATTGTTGATAAAAAAAAAAGTTTATTTCATTTTGCCATTTTAATTTTTGGACGCCACTGTACGTTTTATAGATTTTATTCATACAGTTTTCTGTTTGTTGGCGCCATTTTAAGTAAAGAAAGTGAAGAAGTAAAGAGTTAGTAAAGTAAGGAATAAGTAAAGTGTAAAGTAAGTAAAGAACTTGTATAGATAATAAATAAGTAGGTTATTATTATTATTATTATTATTATTATTATTATTATTATTATTATTAGGCCTGGATAAAAAGCATTGAGCGTTTCCAAAGTAGTTTTTACCGAACAATAAGAAAAAAAAACAAAAAACAGTATGAATGTCTTACGCATTGTCGTAGTTGTTAAAAATCCGCTTAAATAAACTCTAAATAAAAAGTAAACATATTTCGCTGTGTTGTTGCCTGTAATGATCATCAAATGTGCTTCTCTTTGGTTTCATAATTAAGTCTAAATAGGCCTTAAATATTTGCGCAACACTGTGCGTAAAATGAGCCCGGTCCGTAGCGTAATGTGTGTCCGCGCGCTCCCGGCTGAATCCCTCTTTTCTTTCTCGTCTTTCCGCGCACTCCTCCACTCCTCCGCTCTTTTCACTCCGCGTCTGCGCCATAATCATATTAATGAGTTGATGAAGTGGCGCTTTTGTGGCGCTTTTGTGGCGGTGTTTGCGCGCTCCGGACCGGGCTCGGATCCGCGGGCCGCTCTGATCCCCTCACGCCGACTGTTTGCTCTTCTGCTCGGGATTTGCATCTCAATGTGCCGCGCTGGGGCTGGAGCGGCGGCCCTCGTGTTTGCGCTCTCTCTTCTTCCCTTCTTTCTTCCTCTTTTTCTTCTCTCTCTCTCCACCGTTCCCTCTCCGGCGCTTGTTATTTTTTACCGCTGATGTTCCTCTCAATTGTTGACATGTGTTTCTCTCCTCCTCCTCCTCTCCCTTTCTTTTTCTCTCTCCGTTTCTTTCTCACACACTCCGTCTCTCCTCATCCCTTATTCTCCACATCTTTTCTTCTTTTCTTACTCTTTTTTCTCTCTCCTGTTTTCTCTGTGATCCCTTCTCTCTTTTCATTCTCTCCATTATCTGTGTTTTTCTTCCCCTCTCTCCTCCTACCCCTTTTCTTCTCTTCCCCCTCTCTCCCTTCCTCTCTCTTTCTCTCTCCTTTCCCTTCCCATTCACTCTCCCTATTTTCTCTTCCTCTCTCGCTCTCATTCTTTTTCTCTCTCTCCTCTCTCTTCATATTCTCTTCCTCTTTTTTCTCTCTTCTTTTCTATCTCTTCCCTTTTCTCTCCTCCTTTCACCCCTAGCTCACTCACTTGCCCTCTCCTTACCTCTCTTTCTCTCTCTCCTGTCTGTTTTTCTACCCCTCTCTCTCACCATTTTTCTTCACTTCCTTGTCCGCTCTCTCTCCTTTCCTTTTCTACCCCTGCTCTTTCATTCACTCACTCTATTCTCTCTCCCAATTTTCATCTCCTCTTCCACTCTTCTTTTTCTCTCTCTCTCTTTTTCTCACACACTCCATCACCCCTCTTCCCTTATTCTCCCCATCTCCTCACTTTTCCTCTTTTTCTTTCTCCTTTTCTACCTTTCCCTCTCTCTTCTCTCTTTTTTCACCCCTAGTTCACTCCTGTCTGTTTTTCTCTCCTCTCTCTCGCTCTCCCTTTCTCTCTCTTTCTCACACACTCTGTCTCTTCTCTCTCTTCTTATTCCCTTTGTCTTTTTTCTCTTTCCTTTTCTACCTCTCCCCTTTCTCTTACCCCTCTCTCTTCATTCTCTCCTCTGTCTCTGTTTTTCTACCCCTCTCTCCTACTACTCCTTTTCTTCTCTTCTCCCTCTCTCCTCTCCTTCCCCTTTCTATGCCTTCTCTCTCATTCACTCACCCTCATCTCCTCTTCCAGTCTCTCTTTCCCTTTCTTTTTCTCTCTCTCCTCACACACACTGTGTTTCCTTTCCACTTTCTTCTCATTTCTTCATCTTTTTTCTCTCTCCTTTTCTACCTCTCCCCTCTCTCTTTTCACCCCTAGCTCACTCACATTCCCTCTCCTTCCCTCTCTTTCTCTCTCTCTCTTCACTCTCTCCCCTATCTGTTTTTCTGTCCCTCTCGCCTACTCTTTTTCTCCACACCCCCCTCTCTTAACTTCCCCTTCCTCTCTCTCTCTCCTTTCCTTTTCTACCCCTGCTCTCTCTTTCACTCACCCCATTTTCTTTTTTCTCACATTTTTCATCTCCTCTTCCACTCTTCTTTTTCTCTCTTTCGCACACACTTATTTGCCCATCTCCTCTCCCCTCTCCTTTTCTTATGTGCTCTTTTATCTCTCTCTTTTTCTACCTCTCCTCTCCCTCTTTTTTGCCCTGAGATCACTCACCCCCTCTCTCTATCTCTTTCTTTATTCTCTCCCATCTCTGCTTTTCTACCCCATCCATTTCCGTCTCTTCTCCCTCTCTCCCTTCCTCTCTCTCTCTCCTTTCCCTTTCTGCTCTCTCATTCACTCAACCTCATCTCCTCTTCCAGTCTCTCTCTCCCTTTCTTTTTCTCTCACTCTTTCTCACAGTCTTTCCTTCCCCATTCTTATTCCTTCCTCTTTTATCTCTCCTTTTTACCTCTCCTCTTCTCTCCTTTTTCACCCCTAGCTCACTCACACACTTTCCTTACCCCTCTCTCTATCATCTCTGATCTTTCTCTTCACTTCCCCCTTTCTTCACTTCCCCTTCCTTTCTCTTTCTCCTTTCTCTTTCTACCCCTGCTCTCTCTCTCTTTCTCAACTCTCCATCTCTCCTCTTCCCTTCTCCTCTCCTTCTCTCTCTTATTATTCTCTTCCTCTTTTTTCTTTCTCCTCGTCTTCTGTCCTTTTTTCCACCCCAGCTCACTCACAAACCCTCTCCTTACCTCTTTCTCTCTATCTCTCCCGTTTCTGTTTTTCTACCCTTTTCTTCTCTTCCCTCTCGCTCTCCTTTCCCTTTCTACCCCTTCTCTCTCTTTCATTTACCCCTATTCGCTCTCCTTACCTTCGCTCTCTCAATTCTCCTCTTCCTCTCTCGCGCTCTCATCCTGTCTCTCCCTCTTCCCTTGTTTCTCTTTCCTTTCCTTTCTACCCGTGCTTTCTCATTCATTCACTCCTCACCTTCTCCCTCCCAATTCTCCTCTTCCTCTCGTCCATTCTCTCTCTTTCCTCCCTGTTATTTTTACCTCTGTTGTCCGTCTCGTCTCGTGTGTCTACATTTCTCGCTCTGGTGCCGGCGCGTTATTTTTAGCGCCAGACTTTGCACGTTGTCGCAGATCGGTGCAGTTGCTCGGGAGCTCGCGCCGGCCGAGCTGAGGATTTGACAAACAAGTCGACTCTGACGCAGACGACGCCCAAAACACGCAGAAAACACGCACAGTAGCGCTGACGCGAACAGCTGCTGGCGCGTGGGGGCGCGTCGGGGCGCTGTTCACGGTGAGCGGAGGATGGAGCGGGAGACTGACGCGCGGATCGGTGCAGCGGCGGTGATGCGGTCGCTGTGTCGGACCGACCTGCCTGAAGTCGGCCCCCGTCAAACGCAAACCTACACAAAAACTATCAATCGACTGACAATCGTTTGTGCTTCGTTTGTGCTGCAAAAAGTTTCGTTTGTGCTGCTTTAGTTTTGGAGAAATTAACGATTCTTTTATAGGTCGAATTGGGGTCAGTCCCACAGGAAGCTTCAAAATCCACTAAAACATCCAAAATGGCGTCAACCGTTTGTGCTTCGTTTGTGCTGCAAAAAGTTTCGTTTGTGCTATTCTGGATCTTAAGATATTTGCAGTTTTATTTTCGGCCGATGACGTCATCCAGCTCCTCAAAATGTGAAATTGCCTCAAAACAGGCAGAAAATTATAGAAAACGTTTGTATTTCGTTTGTCCTGTGGCAATTTTCATTTGTGTGAGTTTATTTCTAAAATTATTCATTATTATTTCTGTGGTAATTATTGGACGTCATTTTCGCTCAGCTGACGGCGGCAAACTCCACAAAACTAGTGACAATAAACGATCTCAGGCTGTGGAAAAGTCTGTATTATTCTATAAAATATGAATCAAAAGCAAATTACTAAAGACTGATGCAGACTTTTCCACAGCCTGAGATCGTTTATCGCCACTAGTTTTGTGGAGTTTGCTGCCGTGAGCTGAGTGGATATGACGTCCTATAATTACCGCAGAAATAATAATTAATAACTTTAGAAATAAACTCGCACAAATGAAAATTGTCACAGCACAAAACAGCCCAAACAAAATACAAACGTTTTCTATAATTTCCTTCCTGTTTTGAGGCTGTTTCACATTTTGAGGGGCTGGACGACGTCATCGGCCGAAAATAAAACTGAAAATATCTTAAGAACCAGAATCGCACAAACAAAACGTTTGCAGCACAAACTATTGACATAGTTTTTGTGTAGGTTTGCATTTGATGGGGGCGGTATTGGATCGTTGGTATCGGATCGTTGGTATCGGACCGTTGGTATCGGACCGTTGTGATGAAGGAGCTGAGCCGAAAGGCAAAGCTCTCGATTTACCTCAGTCACGTTCCTCCTCACCTGTGGTCATGAGCTCTGGGGAACGACCGAAAGGACGAGATCGCGGATCGAATTTCCTCCGCACAGTGGCCGGGCGCTCCTTTAGCGATAGGGTGAGGGGCTCAGAGTAGAGCCGCTGCTCCTGTGGAAAGTCCCAGTTGTATTTTGAAATACTCGTCGTCCAAATTCAGTCACGTGTTTCAGAATGGTGCATTTTTCCAATAAACTGTTCTATCTTTTGAACGGTGGAAAGTCCTCAAACTGTCACCCCTAACAGGAAGCTGAAACGTTTTATTTAAAGTTGCATTGTGTAATTTTTCTGGTGGAGGGTCCGTTAACTGCTTGTTTCTATGGAGATGTCATTTCTCAGCCTGGAATGTGCCACAGTGTGAAATTAACCACTTCTATCTCGGTTTTATAGCTTAAAAATACCTAGAAAAACAGGGATTCTGACTGTGAGCAGCGTCGCCTCTCCACAGATCTGACCTGTAACATGGTCTGGTTTTGGTCTCCATGAAGATAGAAAGGTTTAATGCCACACTGTGAAACATTCCTACTATAACACAACTATAACACAGTGTAATATAATATAATATAATATAATATAATATAATATAATATAATGTAATATAATGTAATATAATGTAATATAATATAATATAATATAATATAATATAATGTAATATAATGTAATATAATATAATATAATGTCCATCCATCCATCCATCTTCTCCCGCTTAATCCGGCTGGGTCGCGGGGCAGCTTGCTGCCCAATACTCATAGCACCTGACCCCCCTATGAAACCCTCTGCGGGTGGTGAGCCCACAGGAGGGTGGACATCATGGTGTTAGTGATGTTAGTTCATAGGGGATGGATGGATGGATGGATGGATGGATAATATAATATAATATAATATAATATTATATAATATTATATTATATTACATTATATTATATTATATTATATTATATTATATTATATTATATTATATTATATTATATTATATTATATTATATTATATTACATTATATTACATTACATTACATAATAACATGGAGAAAAGCATTTGATGGACCCTCTACCAGAAAAGTTACACAATGCAGCTTTAAATCATAAATACTGGAAATAATCAGTGGAAATACTCGTGTGTTGTGTTACTTAAGTAAAAGTAGAGATACTGAGGCAGAAGATTACTCAAGTAAAAGTAAAAGTATCACATGAGAAAATCTGCTTAAGGAAAAGTGTCAAAGTGCCTTTTTAAAAATGCACTTAAAGAGTAAAACATAAAAGTGTTTTGCAGAGTTTTAGAAGAATTAAAGGATTAAATCTGGTGATTTTGATGATGATAATTGATTTGTTATTTTTTCCAGCTGTTGAGACGAGAAGTTGAGACGTTAAATGAAATGTGCTAAAAAGAAGTCTCTGCCTTTTCAGCAAAAAAATCAAACCATAAAGAAAAGTACTTTTTACTTTTCAGTCCAGATCTAAAATGTAGTGGAGTAGAAAGTACAAATACCTGCTCTCAAATGTAGTGGAGTAAAAGTAAAAAGTATTCACTGTTAAATATACTTAAGTAAAGTACAGGTACCTCAAACTGTACTTACATATTGTACTTTTACTTTTGTGGTTTGTTATCTTCCACCGCTAATAACAACAGTGTAATGGCTTGAATTTATTGCCCTGAATGTTCCGCAGTATGGCATTAAACACATCTATCTCCATGGAGACAGGGAGGGATGCCACCAGGCCAAGTTACAGGTCAGATCTGTGGAGAGGTGATGCCGCTCTCAGTAGAGTGCATCTGTTTTTGAGCAATCTGAAGCAAATGTAATGATGCTTTTAATGCCATACTCTGGAATATTCCTGAGAAAGCTTGCAATGGAGATGGCAACCATAACGACCACAGCAGAAAAGTTACACAGTGCATCTTTAATTTGATCCACTCACCGCTCACTCTGGTGAAATTGTTTGTAGTTATTGGATTTAAAGGTGATTCAATATTTTTTTTATAAAGATTTCTGCAAATATTTAACAATTATCTTATTATACTTAATTATAAACCACGTCTATTTTAAAGGTGCACTACGTAACTTTCCTGGTGTCTCCAATATCTGGAATGTTTCACAGCCCGGCATTAAAATTATATCTTTTATTATTCACTCAGGTGTTTCCGTAGCTAAACGTGCATTACTATAAGTGAGGACGCGCGGACGTTACCCGAAACTTGGGAAGATAGTTACGATTAATGCCATACTGTGGAACATGCCAACAGAGCAATCTCCACTGTCACATGTGTGTTCTAATCTCCACCAGAAAAGTTACACAGTGCAGCTTTAAAAGAAAGAGAGAGAGCGAGAGATACTTTACTGATCCCGAGGGAAATGTAAGTTTTGGTCTCAGTTTCACAGGACGACAGGTCAGGGAGGGTCAGCAGAAGAGCCTAAAAGTTTCCCTCCTCTGTGTCCGGCAGCTTCACAGCAGCCTCCAGGGGACGCCAGGTGAACACAACAGGAAAGACCTCCTTCTTACTTTGTTCTGGTGTTTCGAAGTATTTCCTCTAGAAGGTTTTCGAGTATTTTCTCTGAAAGATCTTCTGCCACCTTTGGTGTAAAAACCTGTAGCGTCGCAAATGTCCACAGCCTGCTCCTTACCTCCAGTAGCTCCATAACTCGTCTCTTGCACGTTCTCCGTACTTTAAACTCTGACATGTTAGTGCCACATGAACCATGTCGCAGTCTGAGGAGCTCAGGGACCAACTCCTGCTGGTCCCAGAGTCAGGACTAAACTCGGGGAGTCAGTTTCAGACTCATGCAGCTAAAACCTGGAACAGTCTGAACATGTGAGACAGACTCGACTCTGACTCTGTTTAAATCCAGACTCAAAACTGTTCTGTTTAACTGTACAGATGACGGAAAGGTTTTCATTGCTCTTTCCACACTCTTCTCTCTCTCTTTTTAATTTTATGATGATTATTTATGTTTTGATTTGTTTGTATTGTGATTTTAAAGCATTTCTTATTCTGTTAAACACTTTGAATTTGTGTACAAATTGCGCTGTACAAATAAACTTGCTTTGCCATGAATTGAATGTTGTTTTGTTTGCAGGTCTGGGGGAGTCCTGGGGTCACGTGAGCCGAACCTCTTTGGACGGAGTCAGCCAAGAACTGGGCTCCCACCTGCTGCAGGTGCCCAACACAACACAACACAACACATGTCCATTAATGTCAGGGTGACCAAATGTCCCTATTTACCCAGGAGAGTCCCAGTTTCGAGTCCTATGTCCCCTGTCCCAGCGAATTCATCCAAAACCCGTGATTTATCCCAGTTTTATAGAAGAAATGTCCCAAGTGTCCCTATTTTTGACCAATCTGATCCCTGCCAACAGTAAAGAGAGGTATAAATTGTAATTTGTTTAGGTAAAATACAAAAAAATCAGCTTAAAAATGACCAAAACACAAAGAAAACATGACACTATCAGTTCACGTTAGTCATAAATGGTTTCTGCTTAACAGTTTTCCTTAATTACGCACTCGTTTCACTCTTTTACTATTCTGGTCACCCTACTTAACATGCACTGTCTCTGCGCCAACTTTATATTTAAAGGGACCTGCTGATACTTTCATTGCAGCTATTTTCATCATCGTTCTCTGGGGGTGTGATGCTAACTGTAGGCTCTGCACTGTCTGAGGCTTTAGTCGACTTTAACCTGTTTTCATTTACTCTTAATCACTGTTTTGTTGAAAATCAAACTCCTAAACTGGTGAACGCTCGTATTGATCACAGGCTCCTGAAAATGCGCCGTTCAAATCAATTTTTTCTTGAGTTTTCAGACAGTCTTAAAACCTTTTTGACAGTGTTTGCTCATGGGTGCGTTTGTTGTGTCACCGTGGTAACTCCTAACGATTACACCATTAGACATACATGTAGAACACCCCCAGCATGATGTCACTGCAAAGTATCAGTGGGTACATTGCAAAAAAACTTGGCCCAAATTAAAGCTTTAAAGACTTAAATGTATCAGAAAATGACTTAAAAGTAGTGATCTGTTCATGCAGCAAGATCAGTTTACTTGACAAGTTCTCTTAAAATAAACGACCTCTAGACCAGAATGAAGCGTCTCTGATAATGTTCATGGGCTGGAAGTAAGTTTATGGATGCTCAGTTTTAGATAAACATACTTGACTATAAAGCAAATCTGTATCACTGAATCTAAACTAACGAAATGTTGCAGGGGAAAACTATGGTAAATGGATTGTAGCTTCTTTTAAACAAGATTTTCTGACTCGTTGAGCCATGGAAGAAATACATGTGACAAGTTTTAAGATTATGCAGCCAATTCAGAACGAGTAAGTAGAGAATAAATCTGAAAACAAGATGAATAACCTGATAGAAGCGCTTTGTGTTGCATTTTTGTATGAAAAGCGTTAATAAAGTTTGATTGATTGATTGATATAAGTTTTTAAATCTTGGCCAGATCAGAGAAATTTGCAGTGTGTGTATTTGGATTGTGAGTTCATAATAGCCATAACGTAACTTTTTTTTTCTTTTTGTACCTCAAACAGTTGAATACATGCTGACGATGCAATAATATAGGCTACAATACAAGTTATAGAGCTTTATGGACTATCGTGGACCGTGAGCGCCACCAGCATGATTCTTGTTGTATTATTTTGTATGGGGCCGATCTTGACAAGAAATAAGTTCAATACGCACGATAAAGCCGCTCTAAAGCCTCCCAGAGAATCAGGTGCAGTGTTTTCTTGTTGGTGCACGTGAAAATGTAACATTTTACACCAATGAACCAACTTTATGTCATATTTAAGATGCAAACTGTTTCCAGAATTCTCCATTGACATGAATGGGATTGTTTTAATGGAAATGTCACCACAAAAGAAAAGACAAAACGTGGTGTAGGAGTTTTTAGAGACAAACGTGGGCAAGGCCGAATTAGGATAGTCACATGCTATAGGCCATTTTCACAATGGTCGGAAGAGCCCCGGAAGTGTAGGGTTTTCTA